>JAQIXG010001495.1:0-21796 GCA_034700105.1 Oconnorella tubifera
TTCTTGCACGCGTGTGCTCACGTGAAAATTTCACGAGGAGCTCGTGCAAAATGTCGGCCAATGTGAACCGGCCTTAAAGGCAGTATTTTTCAAAACTATATAGCATATTTTTAGAATATTTTAAAACTTGATAATAAAATATGTCAATGCGTCGCAATTGCATAATTTTTGTAACTTTCTCTATTTAAAATTATGTCAAATTTAACAAATTTAAATATCACAAAATAACAATGAAGACGAAAATTTACATACTGTATATTATACAGCTCAGTGGAAGCATCATATTATTTGATATATTTTCTACAATTACTCCTACACATAAAAATTTAAATAATTTAAAAAGAAATTTTATTCCAGCTAACGTTTCCAATTCTATCTCACGATAAATTTAAAAATAATATTCCTAAACCGCATTAAAGACATTTTTCTATCCTCTACAATACTTTCAGAAATTAATCGCGCATCGTCGCATTATCTCTCACACCGCCTTTGGTCGCTGGATTACCATATCGAGTAGGAGTCGGGTGATGTTGGGTTCAAGAACTGGACGCGTCTCGGCTCTCGAGCCTCGTAGCAGTAATTAGCGTGATCAGATTATTAACACGTCCGCTACCGGCCGGGCCGCTAAGTATGCGGATCCTTTACAATAGGAACGCTTACAGCTAGAAATCCTTTCATATAAGATAATCCGACTTTATGAATTCTGATTTCCTGGACGATTGTAAAGAAATAGTTTGTATTTTTGACTGGACTCATTAGTGGAGTGTAAGGTTACGTGGAGAAATGTAATGATTATAATTGTAATGAAGGAATATATTTTTAAAATAATTAAGGAATAGTTTTTTCAATCGATTAAATATGAATTAATAATTACTCATTAAAGATCAAAATGATTAATTTTAATCCGTCGTAGCTTATAATTAATAATATGGGTACGATTTAAAACTTGTTATAATATATGCGATATGATAGAAACATATGAAAGATGTATGTTCAGTATCGAACGAAACAAAATGTCAATCTCCTTTTAAAATGTTGTAAATGAACCAGTGGAGTAACTACCGTGGTAGCTGCTACAGCAATGCTGCGGGGCCCGGGCGTGTTGAATGAAAAAATGAAAAAATTTATGCCAGCATTTTACTATCAGGTCAGTAGCTAAAATATTAATCGTTTCTATAAGTAAGTTTATGTCATAAAAGTGTGATCAAAAAAAGAGTAGCGACGAAATAAAAAAGGTCATCACTGTTGAAACTGGTTTCATTTTGGTATTTTTTGGGACACGCGAAATTTTATGGGCCCGCGTATAAAATCTTGCTGTGGGGCCTGTGGTCACATTGTTACGCCACTGAAATGAACTAACTTATTTTAGAAGTCTGTAATTAAATCTATCTGAATCTTGATCGTGCAGCATAAATAATCGTGTAACAAAAGATTTTAGTTTGCTTGGCTATTGAATTAAACATCCTACTAAAAGGTGCAACAAGTGGCAATGACAGATTTCTGAATCAAACTACTAATCACACTGAAACTGCATTCAGGAGCTTTTCCATTTCAAACAGAACTCACTATATTTCCACGGACCTCATTGACTCCATAATTTCAACTAGGGCACATTACACAAAGTTTCTAGTCTACCAAATTTATTTTTCAGGCCATCTTTAAAAAAACAACCATATAAAACAAATTTCAAACGTGTCGTTTTAACGTGCTCCATTTTCTGTGAATTTGATCATTAAATCAAGCTAATACTACGAATCAAAGAAAGAAGACAAAAACCGAAAAAATCAGATTAGAATAATTACTGCACACATCATTTGGTTTTGAATCTTTATTGTTGATGAGCACGCGCCTGTTTGTCATATTAGAAACGAAAAACACGAATCCACTTAGACGTTCAACCGCATACTGATATTTCTTCATTTAGCAAGCACGTCACCCGATTGTTCCTTTTCTTGGGAGATGGTTAAAGGATCTCTATGCATTCATTACACGATGGGAGGAAGAGGGGGTGGGTCCGATATCTCGGTCTAACTCATCGGTAACCCTCGGGCAGGACAGAAAGGATCCGGCAGAGACGGGGGGCTGATTTGGAGGAATAAAGAGGAGAAGGTACCCAGTAATTTGTAATGTGATCAAATATATTGCATAGTACAAATTATTTGTGTAATTGAAGGAGATTGATATCAAAGTAAGAGAATTTTATAGAAAAAGATAAATTTGTAAACAGTTTATTTTTTGTTATTACGAAAGTGAAGATTTTTAACTAATATTTGTTATATTTAAAAAAATCTAAATGCTTGAAGAATCAAACAAATGAATGATATCAATATTTCACCCAACTATTGAATTTTTTGATATATTGAAGTGGTAAATAAAATGTCTTCGATTAGTTTGCTTATCTATCAATGTGAGCAACAAACAAAAATGATTTCTTACACTGCTAATCTTTAAGAAAATTACTAGCGGCATGTTTCAAGTGCGCCACTTTGCCACTGCATGTCTTAATCCTAAGTCACTTAGGATTGAAAAACAGCACTGAATGTTCTCATCCTAACAATATTTGTAATTTACTTAATTTACTGTAATTCGATTCCAATGAGCGAAAAATCTGCAACCCATGTAAATTGTATAAAACTCGCATTTCACACAGATCTTTACTGAAGTTATATTTCTCTTCATTTTATCAACTTTAATAACTTTAAAAAATCTTCGGTTTCAAGCCGCTCGTTTAGCATCAACAGATTTCACGCACAAATTAAAATCAATGTATCCCAAATTATCTCTATTTCACTCATTCTCGATTCACCCAACTCTATGAACAAGAGACTACTTAGAGGCTGCTACCCTTTGCACAAAGCGGTCAGCGATGATCAGAAGCTTTTTAACCACCGGTCCGTCGACCGTCTCGTTGTTCTAACGTAGTCGTATTAGCATCTCGCACGCATCTCGTTCGCATAATCTTCGCGTTTAGGTCAATTCAAATGCGATTGCCTTTTTATCGGTCCCACGAGACAACTGTTGCGCTAATTGGACTGATTTGAAAATATTGCTCTCATCCGGGAGATGAAATAGTAGCGCGTCTCTTCTGTGTCTATTTTTTAGTTTTTTTCTTTCTTTGTCTCTCTACTCTCTCGCTCGCCATTCTCTCTCTCTCTCTCTCTCTCTCTCTGTCTCTCTCTCGCTGTGTCTGTGTCGTCTCTGTCTCGGTCTCTGTCGATGTCTCTGTCAGTGGCGTCTCAAGGGTTGGTGTCACCCGGTGCGGTAGCTCACGGTGTCACCCAGTAGCGGCGCCAGTATTTTTCCCTGCGTAGGCTAAAATGAACATAATAGTAATAAAAATATGTTGGACCGAAATTTTTCTCCAAAAACAAAGTGATGACTTTTTTTGCTTCTTGCTTCGTGTTGAAGCGTAAATTAATGAGCCCATTGTTATTTCTCTGTAACAATTCTTATTTTTTTGTGTATTTTTTTGTGGGCGGGAAAATTTTGGTCCAATTTAACTATGAACGTTTATGAAACCCGACTAGACCGAGCTCTGTCTGCTCTGTCAAATTTTACTTTTTTCATTTTGGTGTCACCCCTCTGTGATGGTGTCACCCGGGGCGGCCCGCACCCCCCTAGTGACGCCTCTGATCTCTGTCTCTGTCTCTCTCTCTCTTTCTCTCTCTCTCTCACTCACTTGTAAGTATGCTTTTTCGCTTTCTTTTTCTCTTTCCCTTTCTTTTTCTCTTTTTATTCTCTCTTTTACTTCTTTCTTCTCTTCATACTTTCATTTTTTCATTGTTTATTTATTTCTGCATTTGTTTTTTTTCTCTTCATAACCTGTTTATTTTTTCTTTCTTTCTTTCTGGGTATCTTTATTTTTCTTTATTCTGTCTTTCTTTTACACCCCGATTTCTTCTGTTCTCATTTCCACTTTCTTTTTCTTTCTTTTCACGCGACAGAGCCGAGATTGAATGACTAGATCGCGTGTGTTGCATTCTACGTGTGAACTGAATCAATTCACTGCAGTGTTCGCTTCAATTATTGCTTTGTTTTCTATGCGTACCATGCATGCGGTAGATCATTAAATGACTTTTCTTGCAATCTTAGATCATTTAGATTATCAGTTTCTTTACTATAAGTTAATAAAATTCGTTTCGCGGTTTTAAAGAGTGAAAAATATATATTTAAAAAAACTTTTGGTATCATTTTTAGGTTTTTTACGTTATCAATTCTGATATATAGTTACGATTTTATTAATAAGGCAATTTGACAGTAAGCTACATGAATAATAATCCAATAACAGTTACTGCATATATATTCACAAGCAATACATCTACTGTAAGACAGAAATGATTTATTTTGTGTAGATATAGAGAAAGACACTCGTTGAATTGAAACACAGTAAAAATGTTATACATTAATACTTATAGTTTTAGAGAATAATTGCATATAGTCACAGGTAGTAACTAAGTAGTATTTAATAAAAATAGTCGATCTTTGCCAGCTGCATCCGAAAGTTACTAAAGATCAGTTGATACTCGCAAGCAGAGGATAATTTTAAACTCAAATTATTGTTATTACTATAAACGTTATCGAATGTATTATAATTCATGTAGCTTGTCACATTACAGTATAATTATGTAGCTTGTCACATTACAGTACTGTCAAATTACAGCGAATTATAACAAATAAAAGTAAATGAGAAGCATATAATTATATATTGTACTTTTGTATCAGAAATAAAAGTTTTCAAACGACCGACAATAGACGAATTTGAAAACATCAAAACTAATCTTCAAATTTCATTTTATATGCACTCAACTTCTAATCGAATTACACGTTTGGGCCAAGAATAAAAATGATGGCACATGTCATGAAACTAACAACTAGATATAGATATGCATAATAACTACAAAAGTAATCTATTTAATAGAACGCGAAGATGGAATTAAATAAATAAGTGAAAATGAATAAGCCTATATAGAGCGATCAGAGAAAATTGGCCATTACTGAAAATCGCCGCCATTTTGGATAACAAAGATGGCGATGATGTAATTTCGCGAAGTAAATGTTCGATTGACTGTTGTCATGCAAATATAACCGTACGGTATCGAGTTCCGTGTTGGGACTAACCGGAACGTCTTAAGTTCGGATCACAGTTGTGGATATTTTAGCCAGAACAATGGTTAAATACTGAAGCATGCGGCAAGTGTCGGCCGACTGTTCACCGACAACCAACGACACTGCAATACAACAGTATAACACAATAATATATTTTCATAGGTAAAAAGGTTTCTATTTCCTGGTGGCTTATTTTTCTCGTATTTTTCTGCTATTCATCGATATGCAGACAACTATGTACATTTCTTGCACAAGTTACAATTTCACGCATTTCTCTTGAAAAATGTCCGCCGATGTGAATCGATCTTTACTGGTTAGCTTCTTGCTTTAGGCGATAGACTACTAGCAACCTCAGCGGAGCAAACAGTCGCAAATATTCCTAAATATTCCTATTTGATAACGGGACCAATTTGCAATAAACCAGTAGATAATGTAAGTATTTGAGGGGGGGGGGTCGCGCATGAATACAGTTTTATACTAGTGGAGTGAGAGAGAAACATTCCGCGTAAAAAAGTAGTTCCAAGGATTATTTTAAAACGTGATGTTGCAACGGACTTGAGAGAGAATTAATAAAAAAACAAGGGATACAAAATTTAATCGAAATATTCTAAACTGCGTTGGAAGTTTTACATCCTTGTATTTTTATTTGTATTGAATTGTGTTTTTAATGTTTTGTAATCGCTCTAATAGAAACTTTAAAAATGATATTCAATAATGACATATTAATCCATTCCTGTCATAAGCAAGTATCGGATAAAACAAAGTCCTTTTTTTGGTAGTTGCGATCCTATTAAATGTTATAGAGTTGGATTGATGATCACGATTAACCATGATAATCTTGAATTAAATTTAAATTTTTTACTTTAATAATCTCAAATAAAATAAATACTTTTATCTATTATTATGTTATTTAAACATATTTATGTTTTTATTATTATTATTTATGAAATATATTATATATCATGATTTTTGAATATTGAATATTATGATTTTTTAAATATGTGTATGTAAGCTATATTTTGTTTAGTTCAAGAAGCTGAACGTAAAAGTGTATCTTCTAGGAAGCGTTATTTCGTAAAAACTCCATGAAAGTTTAACTGTAGCAGAGAATCTATTTATTATTGTATACGATCAGTCGTTTCCTTTTTCATAAAACTAACAAAACTTTCAGCTGTCCTTCGGTCAGTAATCTAAATCACGTGCTCATAAATGATGACAATTACTGTATAATAAAGAAGATTATGATAAAAATAAAGACAAACAAATTCTCATACCATCATTTGGAATATAATTTATAATATAACGAAACTTGTTGCAAAGTGATTGAAGCACGGCATTGGAATTGCCGTACTTATTATTGCCTTTATTATTCGACATCATTCATAATAAATCTTCAAAATATTAAACCTTAAAGCAAACACCAGTTAAAAATAATATATTTATTGGAGCCTATGTGATATTTCTTCATATATTTTTTTGCAAAGGTATACCAGTTAGTACAGACAATATAAATTAGTATCAATAATGAAAACAATACATAGGTTAGTAAAAAGTCAATAAAAGACAACAAAGTGATTTACTTTATGATAAATACTTATCGCTTTAGCTAAAATATTTCTCAAAATATTTAATTAAACTGTGAAATCGTCATAACGAAACTTGATCTAAAGAACACGGAAAAAATTATTACATTTTTATTGAAGACACTATGCGAACAACACAACTCAATTAACTATTTTTGCTGTTTCATAGTTATATAAATAATTATTCTAAGATATTACAGCTTGCATAAACAGTAAGTACCCTCTCCCTCCCATTTATCCAGACTCTATAAAAATCAAACTTTTTTGTCTCAATATTGGATGACGCTTTTTTAAGTTCTCAAATATCCTAGATTAATATAGTTTTTAATTAAGCCGATGATCACATTAAATCAGAGTTGGAAATCTGATCGTATTGTTTACAAAGTCTTTATTTAATATGAATATATTAAAAATAGTGTGTAATCATTTAAGTATATTGTCTTAAAATACACCGCAAAATAATAAGAAAAAAATGTTACAGTTAAATTAAGGTTAATCAGATATATATCCAAAACAAAGCCTTGTCGTTTTATGTAATTTTATGTTAATTATTTATTGCATTTTTTTAATGAAAATATAAAAATATTTCTGTCAATTATCATTTAATTATATAATATTATAATACATAATACAGTGTAAAATGCTAAAAAAATATATTACAGTTAAATTAAAGTTTATCAGATATGTACAGAAAGTCTTGTAATTTTATGTAATTTTATATATTTTATTTTCATTTTTTACATGAATGATAATTCAGGTTCAGATTTTTGAATGAATTTTACGCGAAACGGTGTCACCGAATAAGCCTAATATATTACACATATCATCCTCATTGATTTTTCAATCTAATCCCATCAAAAATTATTAATATATTTCCAAAAAATGTTTTATATTATCTCAAATTTTGCTTGATATAAAAGTCAGAGGTTAACTTATGACGACTCTCCTGGTGCTATAGATGTCTCAGGGATGCGCATTTCTCACGTAATTCCGACATCATTTGATGATTATCAAGAAACGTAAATTCATTGTATCTATCTTTCTTACTCAGCAGCGCGGCATCTTTACTCATAGTATGTAGAAACATCTATGTTTATAAGCTTTTATAACAGTGATAGAAGGAGCTTTATGCCCCATTTTGAATTATCTTCTTAGCATTCAATTTAGCTTTGCTCAAATTATATATAAATCTTTTAATTCGCTACACAAGGGCAGACACACCAGCAGAAAACAATATAAAAAAATAAATTATATCAACAAAAAGTCCAAACAAAAATGTTGTGCAAAAATAAAAAAATAAACATATAAATCAAATCACAGATCAGAAGAAGTTAATAGATTCTTCAAATTTAGACAATATTTTAGATTTACGATTAACGATATAATCCAGGAATAGGATAACTATTAGGTTCGCTGCAGTTTTTCAAACATTTAGACTTCTGAAATAATTTGTTATTTTTAACCATATAGAAATTCTCGATTCCTTTGAAAGCAAAAATTGTCAAAATAGAAAATAATTTTCAAACACACTCACAATTTTAAACTGGCCGCATCGCCAAAGGATTTATGCTTCTTGACGATGTAGCAACAGCGAGTTCTGACGCCGCGTCCTCAGTCGCCGGCGTCCTTTACTTAGATAGCGTTGAATAATAATAGAAAATGGAATATTTTGCATCTCGCCCGATAATGGCATTCGCATGGGAGTCATATTCTTTACATCGCTGGATATAAATCAGTAATACTGTTGTTATAAGCTAAGGGATTTATTTTTGCGAAGGCTTTGTTTAGTGTAGGTTAATGATTGTCGATGCATAAATGTTTTGGATGTTGATATAATTGGTGTATTGATATAAGAGATATCGCTAATGTGAAAAGGAAATAAAAATAAAAACGATAGCAGAAGATAAAATATAAGCACGTTTATTATTATGCTTTGTTTCATATGTTTTTATCAATTCTGTTACCAATGTGAGAGACTTTAATGCTATAGTGACTATGATTAAACTTCATTATTACGTAGTTTTATTGTCTTAAAACTGTGGTCTTAATTTATAAGCTAATACATGTCTATCATTTAGTGTTACAAAATCAAGGCGGATTTGCACTACTCATAAAATAAAAATTTAAAGCCTATTTTTGCATTTGAATCATCTTTATCATATTTATCGTATATTGTAAAACATACACACATTTGAATATTTTTGGACTTTACATTCTATAATATTATAATGTAATCTTCATATTATAATATGAAATATAATATTTCTTAAGCAAGGACTAAAATTCACAGAATTGCAGATACAGAGACTCGGCGAGAAATGCGATTTCACTGAAATCCAGAGAAGCATATATAATCTCGTTACTTCGCATTACATCGTATGATAATATTCTTGATCATATGATCTACTTTATGAAAAATAATAAATTCAAGAGCAAGAAAGTTAATGTTGCTGAAAAGGGTTCAAGCACGCATTGTCTACGCTAGATTAGGTAATTAATTAATTCAAAGATAAAGAATCATGCATCTCGTACAACAAAAGATCTTGCTCTAAAAAATAGCTTTTTCCTAAAATAAAAAAATACGAATTTGAAGTCAAGCTAGGAGTATTTTAATGCTTGATATTGCAGAAAATAGTTTCACATTTCATAATGTAAAAAACCTTTGAAAATAAATTTAGAGTCTAAAGAAAATAAAAATAACTGAAAAATATAAAACTATAATAAAAATCAGTTTATATAGGTATACGCACTGATACATATTGATGTAGCATAAAAGAAAATGATAAATTACTTTGTTCGCTAAACTTCTTGCGTGATTAAAAAACTAAATGATAATTTCTAGCCTTCACTACTGTAAGCTTATATTAAAATCACATGTAAGATAATAATTTCCTATTTGTTAACTATCATAGTGATTATTCTTTACTAAAATAGTACACAGTACACTATTTACTAAATTAGTATACTTTGTGCAGACTATAAATTTTGTTTAGATTTTAATTTGTTATATTTTTCGTTTAAAATAAAGCTTCATAGGTTTTATCTAATAATAATAAAATAAATGACAAACCTTCTAGCGTCGACGTATCGATGACATCTGATGAACTCAGTAACTCGCTCGTTGCGCCCAGAATCAAGTAGATTATAACATCAATGACTTGATTCAAGCCACACTTGTACAGAGAAAACATGTTGCGTCCTGCTACTGAGTCAACTGAACGAGAATGATACAATACTGTCAGTCACTCAGTCAGTTGTTTGAATGAAAGCAGTCGCTTCTAACAGTATCAGAAAGAAGATGCGATCTCTATGTACAAGGCATTGAACGAGTGATCATTTTTTGAGTGGCTGCTTTGTCATACCTGTAGTACTTGTTGTTGACAGTAAAGAATGATTCCAGAATTATACTTTGTTAGCTTAATTTAGATAAATTTTAAATTAAATTAATCAGGGGTGTGTACCCCAGGAGGGGTTGTAGTGGCTGTGACGAGTTTTTGGCTCCTTGATATTCTTTACTTACTAGGCATACAATATTTTATTAATTAAATAAAATCAAGTAAAGAACTTTAAGAAGAGCTTAAATTATGAAATTTTCATTTTGTACATGTTTATTGTAAGTAAGTAAAATGCACTAATTAGATTAATTTGATAGATTAACGCATCTTTAAGTAGGTTAAATGTATCAAATTTTATACTGTATATTAATTTAAGAGAATTATTACTTGGACCTTTCGTCAAACAAAGCATACTGCATAAAACAAAAAAAGACGTAAATATTAATGTTTTCAATAATATGGGGAGAGGCAGGTCTATCCGTTTTCTCTTCAAATTCTGAATTTGTTCTTAATATATTTTGGACTGTGTTTTTAAATGTGGTGACACTACATTTGTCAATGTTTCTGAACGAGATCAAATCGATCGCAAACCGGACGATGAACACTTGTGAACTTCCTGTCTTTTCCAAACTAACGATCATCGATCCAAACCATTTCTACACTGCAATCAGAGTGCAGTGCATATACAAAAACAACTAATTTACGTCGATATTTCAACAGCGCTTGCTTTTATTATAGCTCATAAAATATTACTTAAAACATAATTTGACAAGTGTACTGACTACATTAAGGGATTATAACATGTTTCAATTCATCTGCTAAGATCATTTTTAGCGTACAATAAATATGTCTGTTTCTCGAATGTTACTATATATGAAATTAAAAATTGTCTTAGACCACAACTTCAAAATAATGACTTAAATAATTACTATTAGATTGAAATTATTTAATATATAATTAGATATCATCATTAATTATATTAGTCAGAAAAAGTCTATACTCAACGTTTAATGCAATTTAGTCATTGTAATCATTAATTTTTTGTAGTTTCAAGATCTTTTGAAATTATACGATGTATATAATTTAATCTGTTTTCAATTACAGTAAAATTAAGCATTAATTCATGTTTACTGCAATAGTCAATGTAAATTATTGTTTAACTTTATTCATAGCATAGTGTCTCGTATCTGAAAATTATTCTAATATAAGTGTAGAAAATTGTTAAGAATATGATGATGATGATGATGATGATGATGATGATGATAATGCCTGTAATTATTCGCTACAAGATCTCAGGTCTACTATGACTAATCACCATCATGCTGTAAGAATCTGATACTCTTATTAAATAACGAAAAGTTTATTTTTACAGGATTCAAATAACTTATGGGCCCTACCATTTGATTCTGCTTAACAAGATATACAAGCCAAGGTGTATCTAACATTTCGTAACAGGAGAATTGTCAGCTTTTTAATTCTGTTGAAATTTATTTAAAAGTTAAACTGAATATTTTCAGCTTCATTTCAATTGTTACTTGGTATTCTTTTTAAAAAGAGAAGGACTGGTGTAAATGTTACTTAATAGTGAAAGATGTTGTCTAAAATAGTTCAGATTATATATATAGGCCTACCTTCCAATTCCCTTAAAAAGCAATTTTAACATGAACAAAATATTCAGTGCAATAAATGTAAAATTTTAAAATAAAATACAATAAATGTAGAGAAAAATTATATTTAATTGATTTTTAGTATGTTTATTATATTACATGAAACATTAACGTTGTATAAACGTTTGCAATATGATATATAGTGCTCACAAATTGTTTTCGAGAGACTGTAATATTTAATTTAGACATTAAAATATTGCTTTGTTACAATGTTTTTATTTTCTTTAAATAATAACAATAACAAAAAATTAAAAATAATAATCAAAGAAGAATATAAAAGGGAAAAAAGAGAAAGAGAAAATTGCCTCCATCTTGTCTGGTATTCTAATTTTCTTCCATCTTTCGTCTCTCGCAATTTTTATCATTCCTCTTATCTTGCCTTCAAGCAACAAAGATACTAAGCTGATAATGTACAAGTGAAGGTGATTGGATTTATAACGTTGACTGATCAATGCACCGAAAACAATTTCTACATTAAGCTGCGCTCGTGCGACAAAACTGCTTTGATTCAATGTTTTGCTCTTGTTGTATGTTGCTAAAGTACTAAACAAGTGTCTTCATAAGTTGAACTTAAAACAAAGTATTCTAATAAATGTGGGATTAAAGTTTTATTTCCTTTTTTTTTACAATTTTCACTATATTATTTTCACTATATTATTTTCACTATATTATTTTCACTATATTAGATTGTAAGCAAAAATTCAAAAGAATTATTACGATAATTATATTTTTTGAGTGACAGCTTAAAGTGCGGTAATCATATTTAACTTAATTTTAAGATTAATTACTGTATGCATGGCCATTCTAATATTATTAAGTACATCATCATTTAAATCATCTTTAGAACTTTTTGCAACACGTATTTGATGCTGTTTAAGATTAACTTATTTATATCTGTATTTTTAAATACGGGAATAAACACTAATAGACTGTATATATATATAGGCCTATACTATACCGCGTATAGCGTTATAAAATGTAATATAATATCGTATTATAAAAAATAATACAAGTAAACATTCGTTGAAAGCGTAATGTAACTTTATATGAATGAAAAAGGTTCGAATCGCGATGAGCAGTATAATTATCAGGGGGGGGAGAGGTAAAGGATATCCGCTTTCACCCAGACATTTTTAGCACGTAATCTTTGGTGCTGAATGGAAGGCAGAAAATACTGAAAATACATTCTAGTCTTACTCATTCTGAAATTTAAGTTAATCAATAAAAAGATCGTAAGGATGTTTTGAAACACACGTAACTCTCCACTCTAGCATCAACACTTAATAACCAAGACGTTATATATTAGATAACAAAATTATATAAATAAATACGTGCATATGTTATTTACTTTACAATATTAATTTAGAAATAATCCATGAAAAATTAGCGAATGCTACTTCTTATAAATTAAACCACTGTACTGTCACGTGTGAGTGCAGAAGTGAACGTCTCGCATTTTTAAGCTGCTTTTGTGTTGAGCATTAACATTGTGTTCGTGCAACAAGTAAAGATAACTCGACACTATACTGTCAATGACTGCTTCTGTTAATAACTAGCAGTTTCTATTGCAGCAAAATTGCAACTGCATCGACATTGTCTTTTCTATGAAAAGAATAAAAAGAGGGAGAACATGTAATTTCGGATGAGGGAGGTTATCAGGGGCCAAAACAAAAATTAATTAATATTTTTTTGCTATTGTCGCTTCAAAAAAGATTTTTTAATAAAAAAAATTGGGGAGAAGGAATAGTATCTCAATCTCCGCATCCCCTGACATTCAAACTGTTGCTGTTTTAAGATCGCGGTGTAAACTTGATACAATAACGAGATATTCACTTGGTTCATTGTTGTTAATTATAGAATTAACAAGCTACTGCAACAGGATTTTGCAACAAAGCTTTATTTTTTAAATTAATATTTTGTATTTTGTATCATGATTATCGTTGTGATTCAATACAATGTACTGTTGTGATATGGAATTAATGTGTGGGGGGAGAAATGGGCGACCAGGGGAGCTAGGCCTTTAAATTACAAAAAAATCGTATGAAGAAATTTGCTAAATAAAATGTTAATCCTATATTTAAATAAAATAGAATATGGATAATTATAGCAACAACTTTGTTAAAACATATATGACACAACTTTAGTCAGATGATATACTATCTGACAGGGCATCGTGCTGTGTGTGTCGGTGATGATGATCAAGATACCATGTGTGAGTCATTGCTTTGATCAGGCATGGTAGTAATCTTAATTAGCGATGCTTCAAATTTTCTGTTTGTCAATTTTTTGCCTATATTCATTCATTCTAGAAAATATGATATTAAAAATTATTAACTGTTAACGCATTGTGTCGTAAGATAGAATTAAAATCTTTACGAAGAGACAGATTTTAATTAAAGACACCGAATATTGCATATACCATCTCTCGTTACTATCTACTTTATTTATTTTGTATATTATGTATTCACCAATCAATTTTGATTATGCGCATTAATGTGTATATGTGTAGCAGAGCATATTTAAGTAATTATTTTAATATCATATTTATCAAAATAGCAATTAGAATCATATCTTCTAAAACTACGAATATTATAACCATATGAATGAGCCATCGCAACTTGTGCAGTGACTACCAGAAATTTTTCATTTTATATTTGGAAAGAAATGTTACTCTTGCATACTTACATCATCTAATTGATTTATTGACTCGGCACTAACGCGCTGCTGATGCTAAAATTCTAGAGCTTTTTATTACGCGGATAAAAAGGGCGTCTATTGGCTTTTTGTAATCACTATGTAGATTTTCGAGGAACGAAAATTTGAACTTTAGCATGGTATAGCAGCGAAAATGTTGTGATTATGAGTCCGCCGGATTATGGATCGAATCCTTATCTTGTTTAATAATATATTGCTTAAAATGTCATCTAAAGTTTAAATGTATACTTAAAAATGCAATTATAAATTTGAATACAGTCGTTTGCATCGTTTGTATTATTTTTAGCGAGATATTTAAGAAAATTAAAACTAACATTAATTTAACAAACTATATGTAACAAAAATGTTAAAAATAAATAAAAAATACGCACATTATATACAAAATTTTACAAGTGAAATAAAAATACCGGAAAAGTTTTGTACTATAGTAATATTTATTATATATATATATATATTTCTGGTTACTGAGTAACTTATTGTATAATATTACACTAGTTATATTGTACATTATTACTGTAGTTATATTGTATGTTATTATTGAGTAACTTATAAGATATCTAAAAAGAGTTTTTATGAATATTTAGTCTTTTATTTCAGCTTTGTTTTACACGAGTTGCTCGTCATTGCCTGAAGAAATGTAGCTCGTTGCTCTCTTCTACAAAGTTCTCCATCATAATTGGCCTGGAGTTGTACAGATCTCGGCAATATACGAATGACCCTATGCTTGATTCCTCAGTTGATCACACTCAGTATCTTCTAAAGTACCAAGTAGAGACTCAATAAAATAAATGAATAATGAACATACTTTAAACGACTTATTTAAAATACCTGATCAATTTGATAAATAACAAATGTATCAAATTTGCCACAAAAACAAGGAAACTATTGTCAGACCCATTCATTTTGTTCTACTTTTAACAAAATATGACTTCAATTAATTATTGTTGACTTTTAATTCAATCGTTTTTTTTATCTTTTTTATATTTCACAGTCTCCATAATAGTCGAATGGTCAAATGTACAATTTTTAATTCACAATAAAAGATGCATCAGTTAAGTAGAGACTTAATCGAATTCATGCATAAGCAATATGTGAAGAGTCTTTATTTTAGTGAAACAAATGCAAGGCTAACCGGCAATAATTGTAAACACTTCCATTCATATTCAAGAAAAGCAAACTACAGCAATATTTTGCTCATTTTATATTGTTTATTATGTTCAATATTATTTTATTTCTAAACTCTCAGTCGTTTGATGAACTAACAAATAAATTTCTCATTAGTTAAATAATGAAACTCGCCGACAGCAAGTAGATTAAAATTTATCTAGTTATAATTTAATACAAGCCACGCACTGAAATATTTCTGCAAATTTACGAGGTAACAGTAATGCTCAAACAGGATTGATTAAATCTTGTCAATCAATTCTCTGCTGATTAAGTAAACAGATCGAACAATTACTGAACTAATCCAAGTCATTCTCGTTGTGCAAATAATCATGTAAACTATGCAAGAAACTGACCACTGGTGCGAGGCATAGTTTTTAACAACCCACGCCCCTGAGATATGTTTTTTGTTTAATTAGATAAATACATTTTAATCCCAATAATCTACGCAATAATACGGTGTATCTAGATTTAATTCAGCCAACGAGACTAATCTACATTATAGATAAGTAAAAACAACACGATTTAACGATATTGCATCGATCAATTTTGCTATTTTTACCATTAGAAATTAAAAATTAATTAATTTAAACTAGAGCGCAAAATCTGAGCAGCAATTAGAATCACGCATAATATGTTTACAGTGTAAATATAATTTTTAACAAAATAAATTGCCAGTAATTCAAAGCAAATATTAGTGCAATTTTTAAGCATCAATCAAATTTTCACTGAATTGTTTTCGAAAGTCGAATTTTAAACAAAAGATAGAAAGTAAATTTCGAATCTGCTTTTTTCTGCATTGCAAACATTGAATTTCGTTGACGTAAATAGGTTAATTTAATTGTAAAGCTTAACAGAAACTAAACAACTTCACATCTGTAGTTCAGTTCACATCTCTTAAATTTATATTATTTTGCATCATCATAGAATAATAACAATAATACAACACGCTTAAAAATCGTCAAATAAATTGATTGAATAGACTGGCTTCTGCTTATTTGCATCGTTGCAACGCCCTCCGTTACAATAACATTTTTCTTTTTTGCTCGATAGAGTTTTGCTTTGTTATAATTTTGAAATTTGCCACGGTTAAAAATACACAGAGTGAAAACATAGTAAAATTGATGAGTTGATGTCGTAAAAGTGCTTCGCTATAGCATCGCTTTGAATCAATGCAAAATGTTTCTTTATCTGATGTTTGAATTATTGCTATTTGAAATAAAAACCTCATTTATAAGCAAAACAGAGATTAAGTTATATTTTATATTATATATGCGGCACTTGTTATATTATAGCAAACTATGTTATTGACGACCAATTTAAACAATGAAATGTGCGTAGGCCTAGATGACAGGATATCGTGGTACGAATTTTCGTAGCAGAAATTTACCATAAGCACTATAAAATATCACTCACTGAGTATAAAAAAATATAATATTATATGAGCCTAATAAAATACTTAAATGTTAGCTTTACCGGACTAGTTAAAACGGACGGCTGAGTTAACATCAGAGAGTATCAAGCTCGTGAACTAACCCTCCCCCCTCCCCCCCCCCCCCGATGTCAACTGAAAAACAGATTAATAATTATCGTTTGAAGCAAATTTATTTAGTTAAATGACAAACATTATTAATAAATCTTCAAAACAACGGTTCATGACAGATTAGTCATGAGAAGTGAGTATGACCATGTCGAGGTACTTTAAGCCAGATGCAGGGCTGCTGCTAAATATTATAGAACCAAGTAGTCATGTAATTGAAACCTACTGCTTAGCTGACGGCTATCACATTATTTTTCATTTCTAGAAGTTTCCACTTTGCGTTATGGATCTTTACCGCACAGCGTACAGTAAAATACTAGAGCATTCCTGTTTTTAACCTGAACCAGTATGCAAGAATTTGAGATGCTTTTATATATAAGCAACAATTTGCAGACCTTATTTTTATAACGAAGTTAAGGAAGTTATGCTTAAATATTAAATTACTATTTATTCATAACTTGCTATATTTCATTATAAATTAAATTGCAATTAAATGTAATGATATAATCAAACGTAAAAATCATTTGTGAAATTTATTTGTGATATTATTATTAATAATATAAAATTACAAATTTCAGAAAGGTTTTTACAATTAATAGTGGGGACGTTTTATTTCTGGTCAATACGATAATACGTTGTATTTTGAAAGTTATATTAACGTTATATTAACGTAAAATTCAATCGACTAATAAACGTATGCCTAAGCTTTAACGATAGTCTGTAAACTTAAAATATCTGTCGACACTCCTTATTTAATTTATACATAAGTTGAAATATTGTGAAAATGCCTTTTAGTTTTATTTTTTTATACAAAAATAAAATATCTCTAACGAAATAGATAGGATGAGCATTATAATAATTTTCTATCTATTCTATATAATGATAGTGAATTGAATGAGAGTGATAGTGAAAGTCATTCCCTTTAGTAGAAAACTCGCTTCTAGTAGAAAAAGGTTATCACTTAGCGTTATCAATTTAGAACTAAGTGAAACAAAGAATGCCGCCACACGCGTTCAAGGCACAAACAGAACAATATGAAAACAAGACTGATAGTCAGAAACAATGAATAAGAAAAGCAAACGTACATCAAATTACTATCGAATAGAATTGTACACTTAATCTTAAAAACGAACACTTCGTTTTCATCAAACAATCTGAGAAAATCATCTATTTGTTAATCTGCTAACTATTTGAAATGGAGACAATTTTAATATTTCGTGTTTTTCGTAATACGTGCCAAGCGGAAGTTATAGCTAAAGTAGATAAAGACAACAGAAATTATTTGACTGCTGAGCAGCTGAAAAGTCATACTAAAGCGAATAAACATCGTGAAGTTTAAAAGGGGACATTATGTATTTTTTTAGACTTGTGTAATGGACATTCTTGTACATAATTAATAAACTTGCTATATTTGACAAGAAAAAAGTTCAAAAGTCTTTATATCTTGATGGGTCATTCATAAATCAACTCGTCTTCATTCGATCTACTATGTAGTGCAGCAATGATAGAGTTAATAGTTTTAAGACTCGTCTAAAAGTATGCTCAAATTTAAATATACAATTGCCTATAAAGCTTTTAAAACTGTCAAAACAATAATGGAGATATCAGCGTTAATATCTACATTAGCTTAAACGGCTATTTATAAAAGAAATTATTTTAATCTTATCCTTTAATTATTATAACCCTTTCACTTCCCACCTATCTTCTACTATATCTAAAATCAATGCAGAACCATTAAGTTTACTTTAAGGCAATTGACCGGATTCCGTCATCATCCCATTGCTGGCAACCTGAAGCCTAGTTTGATCAGTCTGGATGAATCCATCTTCCGTAAATCCACTGGACACAGAAATGACTCGTCTTTTAATAAAACGCGATAGCTTGCTCTGACAGTAAATCTGCATTATCAGGGAATATCTCCGATAACCTTGTATGACGGATCGCGACGGGGAGTAATGGGGGAGTCCTCGGGCCGCCCTGACTCGGCTGACTTCCCGGGGACTGGGACGGGGGACCGATGGGAGATCAAGTTGGACGACGGAATCTACAGGGTGGTGCGGGGAATATGAAATCAGATTATTTTGTTAATGTCTTTGTTTGTGTTTGGCAATGTATTGCAGACGGTAGTGTCTGTTTATAAACAGACGGTAGTGTCTGTTTATAAACAGACGGTAGTAACTTTAAACTGGTGAGAATTAAAAATATATTAAAAATAATTATGTAGTATCTGTCTACAGAATGAATACCGCGAGTGTGCACTTGCTAAGATACAGAAATTGGTCACAAATGCTAATGATTTTTTATAAATAGCAATACTACAGCTAGGATATTCATATTATCTTTAACTGAGTTCAGTTTTATACTTGTAATTATGTCAATATTTAAATTGTATTAAATAACAAATTTTCAGCATTCTCATTTTGCAACGAAAGTCAAACATTAATATAGCATAATCAATGAAATTTAATAATGTCAGTGCAACATAGCAAGAAGATTATAATTAATAAATCTATTTAGGTGGATATTTAAAATCTAATTAGGTCTGTCTATTTGGGTAAGAAATCTATCTATAGTAGGATCATTATTTTTGTTTCACCCAGTACGTATCCATCATTATATGAGCGGGACGCTTACTGCAGGCGCTCAACTTTGTCTTTCTCGATATTACGCTCTTCCCTGCATCATCATCATTTATTCACACTCACTTTAGACTTATATCTTCTGCTAGAGTAATTCGTTCTTAAATATCTTCTTCTTTGGAGTAGCTCATAATACAATAGTCTTTGTTCTATAATGAGAAATCTGGCCATAAACTCAAATAAAACAAACGCAATATTACAGTAGTTTTAACTTTGAGTGTATTCAGTGTTTTTAGTGTATAGGCCTACAAAGGTTTTTTTAAATCTCAAAAAACTGAGCAAGAACAAAAAAAAATCAGGCGCATGATTTAGACAGTAATTTTGAGTAACTGTTTTCAGTCATTTTCTAATCAATTAATATTAAATATTATGCAACTTCAATCAAATAGTTCTGTTTAATTCACTCAATAGATTTATATCGCTGACTTGTTGCATCCCTTAGCAAGATGCTTAAACTGGTACTAACTCTTTGAAGTCCTTTGTGAACTAAATTCAAAAATTAAAAAATAAGTTTGACTTAATGTCAAGATTAAGTTAAAGCCTAACTTTATTGATAAAAAAAGTGTTTTTTTTCATGTCCAGAATTGCAATTTAACAATCCAAAAGTTTCCCTTTTGTGTTATAAACGTGAGAGTTGTATAGTAAGAGACAATCCGAAAGACTGATAGACTCATAAAGTCTCAACTCTCATTCCCCCGATCCATCCATCAAACTGAAGTCAGTGTATTACAACACGATTGTTAGCCAGTCCTTATTTAGCGGTTCAACTTTGATGATCGTTTAGGGATTGATGATAGTGACGCTTAATTACAGATCAAATGTTGTACACGTTCATCTATATCGTATTTACATTATATAGGATACTCAGTAGCTCTATATATACAGTGGTACATCACAATACTGCACTCAATCGCATTTTATTACTGATGTATAATGCATACAGTTGAGTAAAAGGGCAGAGGTAGGAGAATTTTCTCCCTTTGAATATTTTTTATAAATTAGTTTGCACCGTAACATTAACGTGACTCGCAACAAATATCTTTATAAGCTTGCAATATTTAAAAATTAATAGAAATACTATGAAATGAGATCATCAGGATTTTTGACTTATTACCTTACTTCAAATTTACGATAGCGCCATTGAATGAATTCGATGGACTATGCTATTTTATGCGCAATGAATTGGATTCGAATCTCAAACATCATGAATCGCATATCATACTTAAATGTACAGCACTGTATAGCAATTCGTAGAAGAGATGCACTTCTAGAGTATTATTTATTTGAAACCAGTCAAGTGAAAAAAGTGAATAAGTTTTACAAATCTAAATATACTTTTACTAAAATTGTATAATAAAATATTGTGATCTCGGGTGATTTTTAGCAAATACTGAAATTAGCTTAGAATACTTAATAGAAAATAATTCTATCGAGAATTTTCGAGATAGTTTTAGTAGTAGAAACAACTATGAATATCACTAATATAAAACTTCTTAGAGCTAAAAGATTTATTAATGTGTCAATTTATTTATGTAGGCCTACGGACATAATCATTTAAAATATAAAAATATCGCGAAAGTATTCTCATATTCAAAGAAAATGTATTATATTCTTTGAAGAGCAAAACAATAGACATTGTAATTCAATTGCGTTTAATTTGTATTCCATTAATAAATATATGATAAGCCTATAGAATATAAATATAAAAACACTTTTTCAAATGACGTTTATTTTAAGATAATTTTTAAATAATGAGTATTTAATAGTATTATTTAAAAATAATTAAATAATGAATATTTTATGATTGTATTTTATGTATTCATATTCCGTACTTATAAAGCACCGTGCGTTGTCAGAAAACTGACAATTCCGAGGTGCGGGTTGAGTACAGACTACTGACGAAATCTTAGAGATAAGGAAAAAAAGTGAGTTTTTAACTTATCTTTAAAGTGACGAGTTTCTCGAATGAATTTGAGACACTCGGGCAGACCATTCCAGATCTTCTCTGCTGCGCAGGTGAATGATTGCTGCCCGAGTTTCGTTTTTA
>JAQIXG010001496.1:0-21793 GCA_034700105.1 Oconnorella tubifera
ATACACGCGCACACACACACAAACTTACTCTCTCTCCCCTGTCACTGCCCCTATCTTTATCTGTCTCAATGTCTGTCTAACTATCTCATCGTCTATCTCTCTCCATTCCTCTCATCGTCTCGCATCCGTCTTAGTTTGTGCAAGGGGCTTGAAGTAGAGAGAGAGGGATCCTGGGGGGTCCGGATGTTTCAGGTGGAGTCTAGGTTGGGGAGATCCAAGCGTAATGCTGTTGTACGTTTTCGTGAATGTTTAAAAAAAATGTCGAATTTCATACAAAGAAATAGTCCTAAATTTAAGGACTCCTAACATATAAGCTTAAAGCTAATGTCATGTACATTTAAATGTAATTTAATTTTCAATTAAGTTCTTCTAGACAAGTTTATGTAAGGAAATATTTTAAATATCTTTTTTTTAAATCAGACAGAAGTTATTAGTGCATCCTTATTATAATAGTAGTCCTAGAAGCCTACTCTCACTCTCGGTCTCTTTCTCTCTCTCTCTAAGTCTCTCACACTTTCCCTCCCTAGGGTGTTCACATCCCTCAATCTCATTCTTTAGTTCTCTCCCTCCCTCTCTCTCTGTCCGGTCCTCTCTAATAATCTCTTTCTTTCTTTCATTGCCTGCTAGTCACTTTACAACACACTGACTGCAGACGTAAAGAGCCTGTACACATCTCTCGCACTCCCCCACACACTCCCCCTCACTCCTCCCTGGACGATACCTCCCTCCCTCCCTAGAATCATCCCTGGACCCCGCGGACGACTGGACGGTGGATTAGCGGGGCCGAGCCAGGGATCAGCACGCTGAGCGTGTGCCTAGTGTCAGAGGCTATCCATGAGACGCCTCTCTCTCTGTATCTGTCTCTGTCTCTCTCTCTCTCTCTCTCTCTCTCTCTCTCTCTCTCTCTCTCTCTCTCTGTCTCTCTCTGCTTGCTTGCATTCTGTTGATGGCTCGACGGCAATACTAGATTGCTTTTTATCTGCTCTTGTCTGCAGCCACACGTTGTTGCAGAGGTTGCATTCTTAACTGTTTTTATTATTACGATTACTGAGTTTATTGTAGTTTTATTTGATAATAGTTCCTTTGTTTATGTTTTCCTAATAACTCACTGCTATAACACAATATGGTATTATTTCATGGGCAGTATAATGCTAAAGTTATACGAAAATCATTTAAATTCATTTATGGATTTAAAACGATGGCATTCTTAAATCGATATATTCATTCAGTGACGCTTATCATTGTAACTCAATTAATCGATTAATCAATTAGTGACTCAATTAGTCAATTAATTTAATTATTGAACATTTTAAAATTCATTAAGACTTTGAATTTTAATTATTTAATAAATAATTAATATTATTTTATAAATAATTTTAATTAAGGGGGGGGGGATAAAATCAATTAAGAGATGAAGTAATTTATTGTAATTATGAGAATATTGTAATACTTAGATGCAAACTTATAAAACAAGATACAAATTATTTTGACCTATTTAAAATTACTTGACCTATTTAGTTCATTTTTGCTTGTCTTTACTAAACTGTCACTTGAGTCGATGCGAAATACCAGCATAATAATTTCAAAGCTGATTTATAACATGCAGAAATCAGACAGGTCATTCTGAGCTCTTTCTGGACAGAAATGCATCTCGTGTAGCTACTATATCACAGCTTCCCTGTTGATGCTAATAGATATTCGACGCTAGACTTTGCGTTATTCTTGCGTTATTCTTGCGTGATTCTTGCGTTATCCTTGCGTGATTCTTGCGTTATACTGCTTTATCACTGCTCTGTGTAGCTGTCAGCGGCTTCTCAATCAACGAAATGATGAGAATGATGATAATGATTATAATAATGACGAAGATAAGAGGCTACTAGGTAAGAGAAACATATTATTATCATTTCCAGCTGTTATTAATGATGTTATTGCTTCGTTACTTATCGTTATCACTTAGTGAATACAAATGAACATTTTGAGGTAACTTATATTATGATCTCTATCATAAGCTGTTGTTTTATATTATAACACTCTAGGGCGCGACTTACTAGAACTTAAATTGTATTTTCGGTAACTGAAATGTATTACAGTAATTATAGGGATAATTTACTCAAATGTAGGTTAAATTACTTTTTCATTTGATTAATTAATTAGTCTGAATAGCGCAATCAATTAATAAGCAATGATTAAGAAGAATGAATCATATTCTTTTATTTACATTATTAACTGAAAATAGAAATGATTGAGTAGATCATTTTAGTAATATTTTACTAATATTAAAATCATATACAAAATTTTATACTATATATTCTAGCCTACAGTGTACACATTTTCGAATTAATCAAAATTGGTCAAAATGTTTCTTTTTGATTTTATTAATAGTTGCAGTATGTAATTGTTATTATTAATTATTATTAATACTATTTAAATCTTAACCAGACAGTAACTGTTGTAAAATGTAACTTTGTGACTTTTTATAGAATTTCTTTGTTATTCGCCAGTTGGCGGTCATGTTTCTAGGACAGATAAAATGTCAATATTTTAATCTCGTTCAATATTTCTTTGCAGTATTGTTTGCAATAAACCGTTTACGTTGTTTATCGATGACGTGATAGCAGTAAATCTTGTTATAGTTCTCTTGAATGACGACTGAATCTATTCATAACTCTGTGGAGAGAGCGAGAGAGAGAGAGAGAGAGAGAGAGAGAGAGACAGAGAGAGACAGAGACAAAGACAAGAACCTGTAAAAGATTCAGATTAAAATAGAGAGCCGCAAAGTAAAGCTATCTTGAGAGAGACAAAGACAGAATCTGATAGACAGACGGATACAGAGACAGATAGCCAGGTAGAGAGTGACAGAGAGACAGGGAGAGAGACGTAGTTATAATTGATCGCCTCGTAGTAGTCAGCTCGTTGTCTCAAGGCAAGACGACATGAGACTGATGGCGGCCATCGACCGACTCTCTCTCTCTCTCTCTCTCTCTCTCTCTCTCACTCTCTCGCTCTCTCTCTCTCTATCTCTCTCTGCAGCCATTGCAGCCTTACGTATTCTTTAGACAATATTGATTTTGCTTTTGTCCGCGGCACTGATAGTCATCTGTAACCAATGCTAAAGTAGTAGATATAGACCGCACTGTAACGTCACGACGTAAGAACGACGTAACGACGTAAGAACGACGCAAGGAAGACGCAAGAGACGCGGAGATATAGCGAAGTAGCAGTGTTGATTTAATAATTATGACTGCATTATTTGTGGTCTTTGCAGTTACAGGATTTCTTTGAATCATATATGGTCTAGATATATCGTAAAAGCTGCGGATTTATTCACTAAATAGGCTTTGGCATTAAGTATTGGCCTACAAGGTAGATATAATTTTATAATAAAATATTCATAAATTTAAAATTAAATTATTATAATATTATAAATTTTTCAATTGTTTTATTTGAATCAGCACACTGCAGTAAAATAAGAAATAATATTGATTAATTACGTAACCTATTATAATAAATATAAAAAAAACAATTTTATTTATTATAGTTCAATTAGTAGTTCATTTGTATGAAAGAAAGTACAAATATTAATTTTAATCTTTATAAATATACAATAATACATAGCAATATACAACAATAATAATTGTTATACAACATAGCAGCAAATAAAAAGGTTCAGAAACGTTCAAACATTTAAAAATCAGACAATTAAAGAGTGTCTTGGGGAAATTGTCCCAAAAGTTCCCAGCACTGCCGCCGTATTCCCCCGCTGCACCGCCAAAGCAAATATTCTAATGAAATATAATGAATTATACCAAATATTATAATGAACTGCTGTAATTGTTGAATTTAATATGTCATCTTTACTCATTTGCTTGATTGACAGTGGAAGAGTCTGGGGGGGGGGGAGGGAGTCAATACCCCCGTGTTTCCAAATGTTTTTATATCTTATGCTGTGTACTTATAATATGAAAATGGTCTGAATTTTTTTTAAATTTCAGAATTGAAATAGATTTAATATTTGAACAAATAAACAGTCTATAGTTTCTCTCATGTTATAGTCGTTTAACTGTATACGTTCTTTTTCAATAGATTTACTATTGAAATAGAAACGCGTAGGTATATATTCGTACAATTTACAAATTACATCCTGAGTGTAAATTTCTGAAAGTGAAAGTTTTCTTATTATAATGCTTCTATGCGTATAAATTAAAGATTTTTGAAAGATTCTGAAGATTTCAATTAAATGAATGTTTCAGAATCGATTCAATTAAGTTTCAATACTTTCAATAACTGAAATATTATGTAAAATTACTTTAAGATTATTATCTTAATCGTTCGTTTATTAATTAGTAATTTCTCCTCTGGTCTCTTATTGAAACTGCAAGGGGGGGGGTAGGGATAACAGCAAAAGTAGTACAAATTTCCTTTCATAAATTTAACACTGAATCTATTTATAGATTATTAAGATTAAATTATATTAACCTCATTGAATGCGCCGTAACTGGTCAGCGTAAGTGACCTAACGTAACGTAAGATGAGCTTAACGTAACCCGCCGTAACGTAATCATTAACAACGTTAAGTGCGGCGTTTTCGAGTGAATTTATTATGAAGTTCCCCGCGGGTCCGCGTGCAATGCAGTATACCGCTTACAATAAATCTGCAACTAGCGCTTTGTTCTCTTTCTACTACTTGCGTTAACGTCGTAGCGCTTGCGTTAACGTCGTAGCTCTTGCGTCAAATTTTGCCTCAAGTGTTGGCATACGTCTCTCGTGTTATTATCTCAACGTTTGTCGTTTAGATCTGTTCGCGGATCAGTGAATATAGCGACTAAATATCAATCTTTATATCATGTACACAAATAATATCGAAGACAGATCAATGGTAGGACGATCGACTTCATGGTAAATTGTATAAAATGATAGTCGTACTTTGCTTGTATTATAACGTTAGATGAAACAATGCGTTAATAGAAAATGTTAATACAACTTCTAGGATTAAATGCGAATCAATATTTAAGCTCAAGCTTGAAAGATTCTGAATTAATATTTATTCAGCTTGTCTTGTTATACCAGTAACTGTCTAATCTGAGATTCTTTAGTCTATATATAGCTAGGATGTACAATTAATGTTTTCGCTTCTTTCTTGATATTTGATGCATTTTGTATGCTTTTTTAGAAGTAAAGAAAATGTAATCTAAATTTGCTGCTTCATTTCTTAAATAAATGTTAGTAACAGATTCAATTGTAATTTGCAAACCTATGGATGAATGTTACTTAGATAGAAAGTTTCAATAAATAGATTATTAACAATTTATTTCCTACATATATGACTATTATAGCTTACTTATTTTTATAAATCATATGATCTTTAAAAGTTAATATTAAATTAAGTTAATTGACTGGAATTGATCTAATGGGATTCAATTTAGCTTTGAATGGTACGGATTAGGAATAATATTGAAGCCGCAAAGTGGAAGCACTGATCTCATTCTATCAGTGTTACCGCTCTAGAATTGAATGATTATAATAGTACTGATAGTTGCATAGTTCTGCTATCAATGTCAGATTCTCTAGTATGCTAATACATACATTCATTCTCCTGTTCTCTGAACTTCTCTATCTCTCTCCCTCTCTCCCTCTTTCTCTCTTTCTCTCTCTCTCTCTCTCTCTCTCTCTCTCTCTCTCACTCTCTCCCCTCTTTCTTTCCCTCTCTCTCGGCGGTTGTTTTCTTTTGCAGTGCCGTTAAGAAATGTCAGAGATTATGCTTGTAAGATTAATGCTAAACTAAACCGATGAGTGTCTAATAGCTAGCTCACATAGCATCCCATTGGAGATAATCCATTCTACCAACAAAGCTATTTTAGCCAATCCTTAACAAGTTATTAAATCACTAGTCAAATTGCTCCATATCCAAGCCGTAGACTAAAAATAACCTCATTATAGTCATTTAATTCTGACTCTTATAGAATCTAAGAAACATTTTATATTTATATTAATATAAATAGCTATTTTTCGTTGTAATTCATCGCATAATAGAAAGCCATTCATTTAGCATCAGTATGGTATCTGTTATCCTGTGGTTATATACCTAGAGCTGCTCTTGTACTTGTTTTTGCGCAAGAAAAAGTGGTGTTTTAGTCTCAGTAGAAGATATAATTGAGTTTATCTGTTTTCGTGAAAAATATTTCTTGTGATTTATAAGATGTTGCCAGTGTAATTTACAATATTGTGTAATATTAACCATGTTTTATGCGAAGGTAAATATTTCATTTCAACTGCTGCGTAATTAGAAGGTAGATTTGCAACTGCCTGTTTTAATAATTATATATTATATGTAAATATCGATTGATTTATAGTGTATTTTAAAACAAGGGATAATCTAAGAAAGATGATAGGAAGAAAAAAAGAAATAGTTTTGCTACGGTGTACAACTTTTCGAATAATATTATGAACTAATTTGTAGTGAAAATTAATTTTGCTGATCAAAGAAAAAGAATATATTTGTTCATATCTTACAAATTTTCAGTGTTTGAGTTTAAACATTTGGAAATAAATTATTCAGAATATATGCTGTGGCTTTTTATTAGGGTTCATACAAAATTAATTAAAATTAGTAATTTAGCATTAGATATTTTGTGTTCTACTGGTGTATTACAGAAACATTTAATTCAAATGTACTTTTATTGTTTGTATCTATTATATTGTATGTTATGCATCGATTTGTGTTTAACAGACACGTAAAGGATATTACTATGATATGGCTTTTATCATGTAAACAATTCTGATCTTAAATTGCATCGTCTTTGAAATCTACAACAACACAAAGAAAACGAAAGTAGCGAAAAGAATTTACAGGTCTTCATTCATTCGTTTACATTTTAAGTTAAAATAATAATTTTCTGCATCTTTATTGCTATAATCTAAAGTTGATATCAATAACTTAACAAAGGCGAATATTTTGAGTTCAAAAATGTGACATTTCTTGATTAATAACAGAATGCTTTTATAATTTTCGTTTGCTTCTCGATTTTCGTTAATTTTCTGTTATAAAATGAATGATGATAATTTATGCTTCCAATTTTATTAACACACATATTCGGTGTATAGATGCAAATATTCATAGAGTTTTCATATTTCAATCAATCAATGAAAGTTTAAAGTCTATATAACCGTCGAAGGACGATGTCTAAAGAATATTTAAAAAAATAATAATCACAGTTAATAATTATACTGTTAAATTCGTAATAAATATAATCTGAGTAATGATTATTATTATTATATAAGTCATTTATAGTCATTTTATAGAGTCATGAAACAGTCAAATGTAGCTTGATTGATGTGCGAATCATAATTAAATGATTGCTAGTGTAGCAGTTTATCAAATATTTTCCTGTTTTGTCATATTAATGAAACGATCGATCAGAGAGTATTATTTAAGATTAATTGCTTTTTATCTATTGAAATGCGATTCAATTGATGTTTTTTAAAAGGAGAAATGTATTAAAACTACTGCGCAATTCTTTAAAATTTTCTATAAAGCATTGATAATATTTGACTAATTTAACTCCACAAGGGCATTGACTTATAATAGATCATAGCCGGTCGTGTTGTTTCTTTGATAACATTTATACAACATAATAAACAGAGCTTCTGATGAGATAATAGATGTAATATAGGCCTATCTGTAGTAAACACAGACAAATAACAACATATTATTGATAGACCTAATTCATTTTGAAACAAACCACTTTATTTATATAAGCCAACATTTCTCAAAGAAACTATCAATCTATTAATGTATAAAATCAATATATTTTATTAATTAACTAATCATTACAATTTTGTATTGATATTCTTAACTTAGCAATTAACTCTGGTCCTTCAGAATACAACGTGTAATAATTGTTTCTTTACATGTCTGTTTTAATTAATAAAATGTGTTGATTTTATAAATTGGCCCACGTGGCCCAGGATTGACTTCCTTTGTCATAAAGACCTTTACTCCCCCCCCCTTACCCAACTTAAATATGAATCATATTACCATTACATTTAAAACCCAAACATCATAATCCTATTTAATGCAATTTTATATTAATTCACTCTCGCTAAGAACTAATGATTTGGCAAATGTTAACAGAATGAGGTCAAGTCTCTCTGATGACTGCGTGTCTACTGATGTCAGTGGACGAGTGGATGTCTCAGTGACTGGGTTGACTGGGAGGGGGTTCCAACCATACAGAACCTCAGAGAGTGTACCCTCATCCGTCTCTTACCCAGTGGGTTCATATCCACTCATGGAACCTTTGTACTCATCTTTTCCAACTTTTAGCAATCCTTTTGCACTTCCAGCTTTCAGGTTATCTATATTTCTCTTCATATTATTTAATATATTATATGCAGCATATCGACAATAGGTCTCGGGATAAAAATTTCTAGACAAAATGTTAAGAAATGTTCATGAAAAAATGTTCTGTGGACAAAATATTCCTGGACAAAATATTCCTGGACAAAATATTCCTGGACAAAATATTCCTGGACAAAATATTTTTTTGACAAAATAGCCTGCGAAATATCTTCCATGATAAAATGTCTAAAGATAAAAAGTCTCTAAAATCCTAACCCTAATCCCTAACATTGACTGATGATTAGTGATATTATTAGGGACATTCCGTGTAAGAATATTTAGTTTGGTGATATAATTTTGTCAAAATTATAAATTCATATTTAAGTTTGTATTTTGATTTATATCATAATTTTTATATTTAAAATAATTTGATAAACATATAAAATGTATGTATAAACTTACACAAAATGTATAAACTTTCAGATACGATGACGCCATGTTACTAGACCGATATAGAACCACCCCCTCTTCGCTTATACCCTCCTACCCCCACCCTGCTCTCTCCACCCTCTCTAACTCTGGACTTAACCCTTTTCTGTCACCTCTTCTGGGAGGGTATCCTTCAAACTTTCTTGCTTCTCAGTATTTGTCATCTTGCATAGCGGCAGCGACCGCAGCTCACCAAGGAGAACAGACTTTTAATAGTAACATCGGGTAACAGTCATTCGAGATAGATTTGTGTTTAAAATTTAATATTTTAGCTACCTTTTTTTCTGTGGGATAAAATATATATTAATATATAATAAAGTTTAAATTTTAATTTATAATTCTTTTCAGGAATAATAAATGACTTTTAATTGTTAAAATAAATTCTACACAAAGCATACTTCAAAATTATATGTATGTTAAATAGGTCATTTCAATTTTTAATTTTTAAATTACATTGGAAATGAAATATATTTTGGTAATAATAGTGAAAAGTCATTAAAAGTTTATAATAACTAATACTTCAACTAGATTATTATGAAGCCACCTAAGCTTTCAACTTCTTTATATAAATATTCTTACATAAATCTGATTATAGTCATTTTTTAGTTACATCAGTTAAAACTGATGATAAAATGGATTTTTAATGATTTGTTTATCATCTAGGTCTCTCATTGATAATCTTAACAGTCAATCTACTGAAAGTAGTTTATCAAGTCGAGATTCAGAAAGACAGTTTTGGAGAAACTTCACTCGTAAACCAGACACATCCGAAAAACAAGAACTCAATGTGTCAGAAACTGACTGGAATAAATCAATGCGATCTTCCAGCAGTAACGCTTTAATCAGTCGAACATTTGATGTTGGTAAAACACTGCCTAATGATCTAAAACCAATAAACTTCAGCAATGAGAAAAGTTCCTTTAAATCTGATCACCGGTCGTCGAATTCCGGTAATCTTTTCAACTCTGGTGATTCGAAGAAGAAGAAATCTCATAATCATAATAATCGCAGTTTAAGTAGTAGCAATGCGAATCAGTTTTCAACTCAGTTTCCATTAAACAACAATCAATCGTCATATGATAATCATGGATTAGATTCTCAATCATCAATTAGTAATGCATCGAGAACGACATCAAAAGTGTCGCAGACGCGTGATCAGAAAATATCAGAGAACGATTCTGTCGATAAACTACAAAGTGTTTTTAAACGACAAAGTGTTATCCAATCAGGGAGTCAGATACCAGGCGGGCAATGTTTGCCTTCGCGTAGTAATGGCTGGCCTAATAGGCAGCATGAGTCAGCAAATATGAAGAAGCAAGGAAGAGAGCTTAATTCTTCATCTTCTGCTGGTGTGCAGGGTGTTTTTAATCGTGATTTGGCTCCAGCGATGGTTTTTGAGTCGATAGATAGAAAATCAAAGTCGCATAATATGGAAAGAATTAGAACTGATTTATCTCAGGTTTGTTAGGAATCTATTAATTAATGAATAAATTGGTGTAGAGTTTTCGCAAAGCACACCTTTATTTTTGTATAAATTAGATGATAAATATCAATTTATCTTCTTAATTATTAAGTTTGATAGTTTTGTAGATTAAGAATTAAGTCAGTTAATGCTAAGATAACCATATATTCATATTACTCATGTGTAACACAGTTACAGAATGTAATACCCTTAACTTTTACATGCAGATTGTATTTATTTGATGCTCTAGTTATATATTTAAGAGTTAAATTATTTCATATTATGATTAATATTATACATAGTAATAAATATTGATGTGAATAATTATTATTCTAAATACCCTTGAAGAAAACTACTCTTTAATTGATAACCTTTTCTCTGAATATAAATTGTTGAATATTCAATTTAGCCGGTATGCAATTTAAATGATCACTTTATTATTTATTAGTCGTTCTGAACTTTATTATTTAATTTAGGCACTGCACGGTTCATATGCAACTCATATAAAATCTGACCCTTCCAGTTCTACTAATAACTTAAAACGTAAACACTCCCCAAAAGATGAACATTCTCACGAACCACGTAAACCTCACGATGTCACCAAGAACCAAAATCAAGATCATCTACAGCGCGTGAATGATTTTATTTTACACAACGATTTAAACTCTAGACAACCTAGAAACAAACACGAATCAATGAACGCTTTAACTAACATGGAGAAATTCAACACTCAAATAACTGCAGCTTTTCTCAACCGAAAACCTTCCCAACCAGAAATTATCCCCCGACAAGCCGTTCATTTAGACAAGAACAACGTGAACAGTTTCATCGATAAAGCTTATCGAGAGTTCCTATCAAAAAATTTCGAAGTCAAAAATATTCCGAAGAATAACGATATTTTATACGGCAATAAATGTTTGACGTCATCGAATGTTTATAATCAGAAATTTGTTGTGCAGAATCGAACGGATGAATTAGCGACTGATTTATCTATTAGACGAACTACGACAACAAATAATACAGAAAAGGGAGTTTGCCACGATGTCGCAAAAATGCGTTGTGTTGTGAGCCACTTGGATGCAGTGGAAGGGCTCCTGAGGGAGGCACGTGCCAGGGGAGAGTGCAGGGAGGAGGGGAGTGAAGATGGCTATCTTTCTGGGATTTATTTTGATCAAAAAAACGATGATGTGAGAAGATTGCTGATCGAAAGAGGACCCCCTCTGGCTTTAAGTTGTAAAGAAAAGAAGATTAGTTATTTGAGGGGGTTTGGATTAGTAACGCATGGAGAATTTAAAGGTTTTTATTTGTTTTTATTTTAATGAATATTGGTTAAGAGCGGTGGACTGATAATGAGTTGCGGTGACAGTAGGCATTAATTGCTTATTTACTGTATTTAACGAGCCGGATTGACCAAAATTTATCCATAGAAAATCGAGTAATCTTCTTTGCTCAATCATATTGTTTTAGAGATCTTAAATTAACTCTAATTAAGGTTTAATGAAGAATCTTCACAGAAGACACTCTTTGTTTAACTGAATTTATTTAATTGCTATTTTTTTATAAAATCCATATGTTTTTTATTGTATATTTGACAAAAAACTTTTCATTAAATCATATATTTGACAAATTCTTGATTTAATGAATTATAATTAAATGTGATTTAATGCGCACTAAACGGCACTAATACAGCAATAACATAAAATTCAGTCATTGTAAAGATTTGCAATGCATGCCATATACTGCTGTCCTGAATGAATCATGTATTCAATAATATTATAATGAGTTTATATATTTAATGTAATATTTTATAATCACAGATATAGAATTTGATCAGAGAATCAAGAGAAGAAAGATTCAGCGAGAAGGAAGCGTGAGTCCCACAGTAGTCGACCAGACCCCAGTCGTAAGCCAGCAGCCTTCCTGCAATCCTCCTCAGTATCCACACTACAGGGACATCAAATCCAAGTCCAAGTTTCTCTTATTTCTAGGACTCAATGCTGTGTCGGTAGAAAACAAGAGAAGTAGGAAAATAATTATTTATTTTTTCCACTTTTTGTTATATTTTATGTCTGTAGTACTTTATGTATGCAGTAAATTTTCTTTATGCAGTAAATTATAAGATAAATATTAAATAAATATTTTCCTATATTATGTATGTAGTAGAAATAATTGTGAGTAGATAATTTTGCTTGCTTATGATAGTTGGATGCTTTTTAATTGTTTGAGTCTAATTTTATAACAATAACAAAATTATGATTGTTTTCTAGGATGATTATGGGTTTTCTAGGGCTTGAAGATTTATAAATTCATACATTAGGTTTTTAAGAGTAAATTTTATTTTTATTTCTATTACTAATCGCTGTCATTAATATTTTTATTACGTGGTACATTGTTATTTTGTCATTTATTATACTTAGTATACTCCATATGTTGAATTTTTGTATACAATGTTATTAGAGATCTTTAATAAACAAATGTATTCCTATTTTGCACAAATTCATCCAATATGAAAATCATGATAACAAACAATATTGGTACTTTATAACTTTACTAAAGTGTAGTCAGCCTCGCTGTTTTATTAAAACTATCAGTTATTTATTTATTCAGTTCTGTTTGCAATTAAAAAGGTGTTTCATTTTATCATTTAGAAATGGATTTAATTCGTTGGGCTTGCGCTTGCGATAAAAACATTCGTCTTTTTCTCGACCCTCCCACCCGTCCATCATCCCCGACATCTGCTAAAAGTCTTGTTCCTTGTTCACGTAAACGTAAACATCAAAAAACCAACGAAACTGAAGTAACCCATCCAATAAATTTTACTCAATCGTCGATAATCCACACTAACTGTTTGACTTCTAATTTAAATCAAACGAGAGAAAGAATTGATAGTGGTGTTATTCATTCTTTAAATTCTACATGTAAATCTCCTGCAAGTCATTCCACTTCGATATCATTGTCTGGTATTAATGCGACATCAAACTACACTTGGATGTTGAACGGACGCAAGTCAGCTGTAGATGATAGAAACTCAGATTTAAAGAAAGTTGATAATAATTGGAAAGACTGCAAAATAAGAATCCAGCATGATACGGACTTTTATGAATCCGCTTTATGTGCTACGAGTGGGAAAAAAGAAGGTAGGCTTTTTGATTCTTTTATCTTTTTTAACTTTAAATCTAATTGTCATTCAATTATTGTGTTAGAATTAATTAATGCCAAGAGGGTGGGAGGGATAGATTTTATTGTTAATTAATTTTATCGTTTACTGCATATTTAGATAAGAATATTTGTTAAATAGCGCAAGGTTAAGTATAGGATGGATAAAATTAAATATTACAAATATTTTTATAAATTTGCACGAGCACTTTCTTCCGATATGAAATATATTTTTAGACATTTTCGTAACAACATTCAGATTCGCTGCTGTAATTTAGCATTTAATCATTAAAGTATTATTCTTTCTCCCGTTTTGTAAAAAAGAGTCTTTCTATCTATTTGGTTTCATACAACTTCCTTATGAATTAGATCTGTTGTTATCTTTAAGTCTGTAAGTACTCAATAATATTTACATGTACAGACATATTTTTACACTTTTACATTGCTAATATCAATAGCTTTTGCAATTATTGATAATTATACACAGCATATCCTGCAAATCATGCGTTACATAAGCCGGAAGTAGTTGCTACAAAAGACGATTTAAGTTTACGAACAACTGAATGTTCATCATCATCATCTGACTCCGTTCCTTCTTTGCCTTGCGTTGTGAAGTGGCCAGGTGTCGCAGCCTTGCTGGAGGCTTACAAGAAACACAGACAAGGTACTGCTTATATATTTGTATTAGTAATATATTCATATTACATATTTCTATTATAATAATTCTTCAGTGTTGCGGATCATCATTAAAGTCCTATATGTTAAACTGATCTCAAGTTTCAGTTTTCTTAAGTTAATGTATTGCAATAGAGGGGGAAGCTGAATTTGCAAGGACTGGAATTTGCAAGTACTGGAAAATGCAGGTAAAGCTGTCGGAGTGGAATTTGCAAGTACTAGAAAATGCAGCTAAAAGTGTCGGGGTGGAATTTGCAGGTACTGGAAAATGCAGGTACTGGAAAATGCAGATACCAGAAAATACAGGTACTGGAAAATGCAGGTAATGGAAAATGAATGTAGGCCTAAAGGAAAATGCATGGTTAAAATATATTTAAAAAATAGTGTATACACCTAGATTTCACAATGCAATTCAGTGGAGACAATTATTGATACAAGCTTTCTCGTTCTATATTTTCCTCTCTGATTAAAAATGAATCAATTATTTTATTTTGAAGCAAATAAAGTAAAAGCCCCTTTTTATAAATCGAATAATACTTTTCCGAAACTGGTCAATCTTTTGAAATCTTACTTATACATAAATATAACATATTTTCAATTTCTATAGATGATCAAATTATAATAATTAAACTCTTGAGTATAAACACATTTAGATTTTAACGTTCTGCAGAAATTTTGCAATAAACTTTTTATAAGAAATTAATAACGTTTCTACAATGTCTGCACGTTAACTATTCGTTTCTTTTAATATTAATTATAAAATTAATCGTTTTTTAAAGAATTTTACTAAATAAAATATATTTTAACATGCATTCTCCGTTAGGCCTACATTCATTTTCTATTACCTGCATTTTCCTGTACCTGCATTTTCCAGTACCTGCATTTTCCATTACCTGCATTTTCCAGTACTTGCAAATTCCATCCCGACACTTTTACCTGCATTTTCCAGTACCTGCATTTTCCAGTACCTGCATTTTCCAGTACTGGCAAATTCCATCCCGACACTTTTACCTGCATTTTCCAGTACCTGCAAATTCCAACCCGACAACTTTACTTGCATTTTCCAGTACTTGCAAATTCAGGCTACCTCAATAGAGTATGAAAATGGAATCATATATATATGAAACTAAAGTTTGTAATGTGATCAAGTTATCATTTTAGTTTCATAATTTCATGCGCTTGTGAAATTGCTATTTTTCTCTGTAATTGCATTATAAGTGGCAATCGTAATAATAATTATTATTATTAAAATCTCTTTATTCTACATAGTAATGGACATAATAATATGACTAATTAATTTCTATCTATTAAACAATTATTTATCTATCTATAAATTTTGTATATGCTCCGTTTCAATATTATTGTCTCTGTACACAAATTATCTGAATTGTGTTGACAAGTCATTAAATCAATTATTTTTGATAATATTTGTTGATTATTTCTTAAATCATTGATGAAGTAAATAAGTCATTACGATTACTACTTAGAACAATTTTTAAAAGACAGTCAATAATTATATAGTTTCTAAATACATAATAAAAAGGTGCTGATTTTGCGTAACAGAAAATCAACTGGAACGTCAGATATTAATTGAACAAAGTCAAAAACTGCAGATCATTTATAATAAGCACAGACGACACGCGGACATTCTTAATACTCTCATTGCGGTCAGTATATATTTTAATATATTTTAGATTTTGCATAATTAATATTTATTGAACTTTTTCTTTACATTTTCTGCTTAAAAAACATACTATTTTATGGGATTATTTTTGTTTATTCTTTCACAGGTAGTTAAAAACAAAAAGAAAAACTGCTAAAAATTAAATTGAACTAAAAATTTAACATAAATTTTACAGATAATAAACTTAACATAAATGTTAAAAATCATTAGGCGAGATTTATTTTGCAAATGCGACAATTATCGTATATTACCCTCAATATACTGTCGATCTGTGTGTTGTAATAAATTTGTTCATGTAATGGTTTGTAGTGTATGATGTATAAAAATGTAAAGCAATAGTTTAAATTAGTGGTCCTTTTAATATTTTATAATTTTACTGCAGGAGCTGATTAAGAACAAGGAAAGTGCAGAAAAAGAGAGAAATTCCATACAGAATTCTATTGACCATATTAAATCGTGTTTAAAACTGTCTCAATCATAGTAATTAATTAATTAGTGATATTAACAAGTAGTCAAGGGGTTAAAAGTTAGTCTTCACTTAAGGTTACTAAATCTTATAATATGCAGTATGAAAGAAATATTATCTAAAGAAATAGTAAGAAGTTTTAGTGAAAATCAAGTGGAAATCATAGCAACTTGCAATGTAGAATGTGGAAGAATATTTATTTTTTGACTTTATTGCACAAGTAATTGTACTTATATGATATAGAATAAATATAATTGTAATATAATTATTAAAATTAATTTTAATGTCACATGTGAATAATTTATTTATTTATAAAATCAGAACTTACATCTGTTATGACCTATCAGAAATGTGTTTTTTGTTCGTGTGAGACGATTACCGGTAGATATTATTTTAAATATTTTGAATGTGTTAAATTATACAATATATTAACAATTCACAATTCTTGTGCATCAGTATTTAGGATCTACACTGTCATCCAGTTCATAATATCTCGTGTATAATATATAACGCGAAAACGACCACAGACCAGTATTTTGAATACCTTTTTAAATGATGCAGATTTCTTATATAGGTCCTAATTCAAATCAAGATAAGTAGTGTTTCATTTTATTTCCCTTTCATTTTACAATTGATGGTTTTTGGTATGTTTACTTGATTCTTTGATTGACGAAAATTCTTCAATTTATTAATTGACTGATTAACAGGATGGTTACTTTCCTTTATTAATTGCTTGATAATGTGTATAAAAACCACAGTATAAAAATTAACTACTTGATAAAATGTATTTATAATATAATAACGATGCAAATTTAGTTATTTATGTGATTCAACTAAATTAAATAAATACACTTCAAGTGTAGGAATTTTTGTATTGTGTAGTAATTTCAGTATATTTAAAGTATTTATTTATAGTTTTATAACTAGACCTACTGTATATGTAACCTGGCAAAACGGCTCCGATTGTTATTCTTAATCTTATTCTTAATCTTTTCTTCGATTGTTATTATTATTCTTATTCGCGGATTATTACAAATAATTCAATTTGTAAGTTACATCAAAGTTTGTAAACAATCACTTGTAATCTATAATCCATACAAATCCACAACAATCTAAACGATATAATTATCAAATTGTACCGTTTGCAGGATCCTGGATTTCTTCATTTACTGGACTATCACAGACTGTTCTGCTCAATTTTCAAAATTTGCATTACAATATTAAAATAATACTGATATTTATCGAATAGTAACGAAAGTTTTAAAAGATCTTTTTCATATAATGAATGTTTTGAAATGTCTCAACAGCTTTCAACAAGACTGGATTCTCTCAGTGTATTCACAAGATCTCTGTGCAATGATGTTCTCATTCTACTTGACAGTTTCTGCAGACGTCTGGCTGTCTTCATTACTTGGGATAATGTGTCATTTAAGTCACTCTCGCTCTGGAATTAGAATAAATTCACTTAGTATATATATTTGAACATATAAAAAATGTATATGAAAAGTGGTTAAATGTAAAGTTAACAGGTATCTGCACTAAGAATAAATATTAAAAAGACTGATTAAGTTTTTTAAATATTGTCTTTTTAGGGTTAAATTAACATGACTGCTAGCTTAACCCAAATTCTAACAGATTGTTTTTAACTTTTTAAATTTTAAATTTTTAACTTTGAAATCATACCTCAGCCTCTGTATTGGATGCAACTGATTGATGCTCCATTCGTCTGTGTATTCTACAATATAAATAGAAAACAAATGAGGCTGTAAGCCAGAAAAAATATTATCTATGTATCAGTTGATACTCTGCAATAATCTTGTGATGAATTTATACATACAGTATATAGATGTGATTCCAAATATTCTGTTGAAAAAGCACATTTGAATCCTTGTAATTAATTAATAGTAAAATCAAATCGTATTATATAATCCTATAGTAAGAATTTGATTAATCATTTAACATTAATCAACAATCATTTATTCTTGATTAAGAATAAGTGACAAACTTGATAAGTTCTTGATCATCAGATTCTGATAATCCTCCAAATTCTCTCACATAATATCTAACTCTTGGTCTGCTTGCAGTATTATAACCAACTGATTCTTTATTTGAAGGCTTGCTTCTTAACTGACTCTGGATACTGAAATAACAATAATAAAGTCAAATTTATAAAGCATTAAAAAAACTAGAGAAAAATAACGTATAATAACTAATAAGTATAATTAACTCAAGTAAGTACTTTATTTAGTACTATTTTTTGACTTACTTTAAATATTACTGAATAATGTACTATTTATAGTAAGTAAACAGTACTTTATTTACTTTGTTTGGAAATAAAGTACAATAACAATAACTGAAGTAAAATGATTAGATATCACAAGATAACTGTTTTAATATTATTATATAAATAAAAGCAGCATACTTACTTTTTTACGGCAACTGGTTTAACTGATGTTGAAGGGGCAGCAAAAGCTGATGGCCACCCAGCATTAGTCAATACTTCGTTACTTTGCACACCTTTAGCTTCCTGATTACTAATGTAACTATTTGCATGACTATGAAAATCCCTCCCTCCACATATAGGACAAACCATTCCTGTTATAATTACTGGCTGCTGCTGATTTCGCTCTAAACTTCGATCCAGGTGATTAAATCTAGGATCTAAAGACTCCATAACACCATCATTTCTAGAATATACTGATCCAAATCCAACTGGATATCCACTTGTTTGATTATATCCCATCATACCGCCTTGTGGATTATTATATTCATTTTGTACTGGTGCAACATCCCTGTGATATTGAACTCCGATACTATTTGTTTGTGCAACATTTTGAAGACCACGACTATTATATCTCGACTCTTCTGGTATAGTTGATAATAAAAAACCATCAGTGACTTTTCTTCCCGTAGGATATGAACTCTCTTGTAAGTCTTCAGCATTTTTTGCATACCGTTCAAATTTGTTTTCACCTCTTGGATGCAATCTCGAAGGATATTCAAATTGTCTTGCAGAGTTATGAAATTGAGAATCTGCGGGATAATGAAAATTCAAATCAAACTCTAAATTTCCATTTCTATTAGATATGTAGTCCATTGCTGGAACAGAATAATCAATATTTGAAGGTCTGTTTATATAGTCTAACGGATAATTGTTTGAATCATCGGCAATACTAGCAGATTGTATCTGGCTTTGATTTTTACCTGAGAATCTGATTGAGTTCGCATTTTGATCAATCAAATAATTTCTATTTGTTTCTTCTTCAAACTCTTGTCGTTGACTCAAATATGCTATATCATTAACTTTCTGAGATGTAAGACTTGTGGGTATTTTATTTCTTAAAGCAAAGTCATTAGGAATAATTGAATCAAAGCAAACTTTATTAGATGACGAGATATTTTCAAAAGGCTTGCTGTTTGTATACGTAGGTCTATTGCTCATTAAAAAAGAGGTGTTCGATTGATTGGACATAAGATTATTGATAGGAAGCACTGAATCGCCTTGATGTCTTGAAGGCATATAGGATGAAGTATGGGGTTGTATAGGTCTGGGATGGATTAGACCGTTTGAATGGGTTAGACCTTGATGAGATGCAATAGGCTTGTTTGTAGTACCTGAACTACCAAGGTTTGATATTGTTTTATTCTGGAGCCTACAAGATTGTAAAACAATGTATACAGCAACCATGCAAAATTATATTTAATACTGCAGTCATTTTAAATCATTTCATTTTTAACCAGTTTTTTACATATAATATTAATGTAGATTATAACATTTTACTAACCTGTGTTAAAACTTATGGGACACGCAGTAACTTTATTATTTTCTAATTTTAAGATTACCTTTTACACAATTAAACATTTTATTTTTGCTTTTTTGTAATAGATGGAATAGGCCTACTTCAATCTGTTATCTTTTAAGGCCATACTTCTTGAGTTTATACAAACAGTAAATATTATAATAGTGGTAGTATATATTATTTATAAGAGATGAATTAATCAAAGTAACCTGAGATCAGCTCTGTGTGACTCAATAAGGCATGTTTCTTCATCAGACCCAGATCTTGAGACTGAACATTCACTACATGTTGCAGCCACTCCTAAAATAAATGTATCTGAATTTGAATATAAAGTTTCAAATATATTTTTGAAACACGTAAACATTAAATTTCTATATCAATAATCTAAATAATAACAGTCAAATAAATTAAAGACCGTTTAACCCTTACAAGACATTTAATTTTGAGAAATCTTAAGTAAAATCACATCTTATGTTGTTTTTCAGACAAACTATTTGCCAGGAAATTTCTTGAACAACATTTTTAATGTGGATTCTCAATTTTACATTTTGAAGATATTCTGTCGATTGCTTAAAAGTTCAGACATTTAATGCGACTAGCCTAAATCTTTTCTTCTCTGTTGACTTGTTTGAGTTCTCTCTTCCACAGTGTCATCAGTTTGACTTCCAGAGTCACTCTCACCCAGATAACTCTCAGTCAGTGAACTTTCAGCTGATGTTCTTATCATGCGATCTACTGAAACTTTTCTATAGTAAAATAGTTTGTATTAATAACACAATAGATACAGATATGGCATATGCTTTTGAAATAAAATAAATACATCTTAAGACACTTTTTAAAAAGGTAGCTTTCTTGTGTACTATGTTTCTTGTTTGACTTTTTTACTTGTGTTTTTAGAGCTGGAATGGATAGAGAATGGATTGAATAACTAGACCATAATCCAGCAGTCTTAAGTTCGAATAGTTGTATGACTCCCAATATCAAAAAATTTCACCATCTTTTAAGTCATTTAGTACACTCCAAATGTATCTTGTCTGCACTCTCAAATAACACCACAGAAATAAACAAATTTTGACTATTAGGCCTAATTACACGAAAATTACCAAATCTAAAATCCCTTGTCATTAAATCAAATATATTTATACATAACTCAATACAATTTAAAATAGTGATTATAGATCTACAAATTTATTCAATCTACTTATTTGAGTTGTGTTGTGGATTCATATTAGAAGTCAGTTTGTCTTGTCCTACTGATTGATGATCTTTTCCTCTACTACTCAGTGATCCTATGTACCCGCTGTCCTTCTCATTGCCCCTCTGTCGTCCCTCCACCTTAGGTAATCGTCTATGGCTAACCTTGGACTTCCCATCTGGGTTATCTATATCTCGCAGCGTTTTTCTCATATTTTCCTGTAAAATAAAAAATTCAAAAGTTATCACTTTTGCTTTAAACAGGGTGCAAATGTATTACAGCAGGAAGTTCAAATGTTAACACTAGAAAGGCCATGTACATCAATTGATGTAAATCCATTTTTAAGTTGTACTTAAATTACAAATCCCAGCACAACAAGATTTTATGACATTTATTGAAATATGGTCAGCTTCAAAAAAATGCAAAATAAGAAATTTTTGCATAACATAAAGGGGCGCTATACGCAGATATACCTATAAAGGCCAAACCGCGTCAATTGATGCACTGTGTTAAATCATTATAGTCAGT
>JAQIXG010001497.1:0-21793 GCA_034700105.1 Oconnorella tubifera
TAAACGCTGAATAAAAATATTTATCATGATCATTAGTTGTCATGATCATTACATCTTCATTGAATACTACATCTTCATTCAAACTTTTAATGACATGAAACTACATTAATTTACCATGAGGTTGTTTATGCTACCTTATGGTAGATTAAAGCTTCATACATTGTATATTAAATAACCTTTGTTTATTATCCATCAGTTGATCTCGATCAGCAATAAGCAGACGAAGCTCTTCCATATTTTCTCTGTTCTCTTCCTTTGCCTTTGATAGCTCCAAGCACTCCTCCTGTAAACATCTTCTTTCTTCAGTCAGTCCATTGAGATCTTGTCTGCTAGCAATCAACTGAACTTCTCTCAGCTGTAACTGGTCGCTCATTTGTCGTATCTTACAAAACATTTACTTGAAATATAAATATTTCTTCTTGAAATAGTAATTTATGCGCTTGATTGTATTTTTTCTTACTAAAGTAAAAAAAGTTAATGATTCTCTTCAGTCTTTCTATTCCCGATTTTTTAGTCCGTCTATAAAAGCTTAAAAACTATCTACTAAGCTTCTGCATTAAAATTTAATTTTAAAAGCGACAAAATATGATACAGTATTTATATATCTTTTATTTTAAAAATCAGGAAGATATCTGAATTCATATAGCCTAGGCCTGTATGTCGTCGACTAATATTGCGGGTGGCCGGACAAAATGTCCGCGGACAAAATGTCACGGACAAAATGTCATGAAAAAATGTTTACAAGTTTTAGCCTCCCTAAAAACAATACTTAGATGCGGTACATTTACGGGTTAGGGTTAGAGTTAGGGAGTTAGGTTAATGTTATGGTTAGGGTGAGGATTAGGGTGAGGGTTAGGTTAAATTTGTATAAGAAAGTGATTAATTTACTACTTTGCTCATTTCTTTTTCCATCAAATCATTATCTATTCTAAGGCCTATCATTTTTCCATGACATTTAGTCCGTGACATTTTGTCCGTGACATTTTGTCCTAGTACCACATTTCGAGTATACGTAATAATAAACAAATTAAGAATAAAAACAACAGCAGATCAAGAATACCTGATCATTTTGTACTGACAGTGATCGCTCTGCATCTCGTCTAAGACTCTCCAACTGTTGTCGAGTTTCTTGGATAATATTATCAACAATCGTTTCATTCGGGTTACTTTTCATTTTCACTGTTTCGCTTTGAATTTGTTCTGGTCGATTAAATGTAGTTGAAAAAGGAGGTATATCTTGAATATTATTTCTAGACTTAGTCAAAAATTGCTGGTGTTCCTGTGGTTTGAGAGATGGCATTTTATAAATAACAGTATGATGAAGAGTTGGTATAGTATAGGGGATTACAGTTTCTTTCTTAGCTTGCATCATTGTTGGATATCCAGAAATATTATCCACTTTACCTTTTTTTGAGAAAGTTTGGTAATTATCCAGATATATCAAATATGGTAAATCTTGTACGTGATGAAAGCTAGAATTCATTATAGTATTCGGTACAGTTGGTTCTATCACAGGCCCAGTTTTATTCAAATGTGAAATTTGATTTCGGTCTAGGAAATCCACATTCTTGATTTTATTCTTTGGTACAAGTTGATCCTTGAAGTGATGTTGTTTAACATGATTTCTCAAATCTGCCAAGTTGTCGAATTTTGTTGTGTCATGGGCACAGTTTGGACATCGATAAGGAATTGATTGTAGGATCATTGCGTTACATTATATTCTATAATGATAGATATAATACTTGTTATGACATAATTATATCCAAAGTAATCACTGTTAGAAATATTCGATTGTATTTCACACTTGATTATTCAATTTAACAATTTTATATTGATTAGTGTAGGCTGTAGCACTGTTTATAATGTTAGCAATTTTTTACTTATCTTTTCATCAAGCTTGTTCATACATTTTGATGTTAATAACTAGGCGCATAAACATCTATGAGCATTATATATTTAAATAATCAGTGGCGGATCCAGACCATCCAGCAGGGCGGAGGGGGGATTTTTTTGACATTTTTTTAGGTTGCCAGACAGTCCAAATCATCAGCCTTTAATTTCACATGTAAAAATAAAACGACTATGTAGAGGGGGGGGGGCATCGCCCCCCCATGGATCCGCCACTATAAATAATAGGAATACACGCTAGTATCCTTATTTCAACTTTCTTAAAAAGTAGTGATTTAATTAGGCCTTAATTCCTGAATTATAAATCATACAGCATGTATCATTATGTAGTAATTTATGTATTCTACATCAGTTATTACTTTTTATCATTAGTAAGCTAATTGTATCTTTTATTAATTTTTAGTTAGTATTACTTATTTATCTAGTTGTTTAATTAGTTATTTGTTTAGTTTGTTATTTGTTATTACATTTACGTATTATTAGTAATTTTCTGGTAAACTAAGTCTAATAAATATGCCTATTCTACAAGGTTTGGATTATCCAAGTTACATTGAATAGCAAATCGATTCTGCTTTAATTGACTGCTTTATTGACTCAAATTATTGATAAACTTTAACATGTTTTCAGCAATGAACACAATGAAATAGATTTCTTTATTTAAAACAAAATTACGAGCATTTTAGTCAGTATGTCATATTATTGATTTAATTTATTCCATATTTTCTATCATATAACCACAATAATTCCTTCCAACACATCCCCCCCCATGCATCTCTGTCTACGTGTCTGTCTCTTTGTCGGTCTACTTGGTAGCCTCATGCAGATAAGCAATGAGATGTCAGACAGCTGTTAAATTCAATAATGCCCATTTAGTGCAACACTGATTTGTAGGCTTATTGATTTTATTCGAGTCATGTATTTATTAGAGATTCTAGCATTCTCCGACCTTCCCTGGACATATTATCCCGGGACAATTCCGTCTTCTGAATTTTTCCCTTCAGGCCTATGTCGTTTTGTAAAAAAATTAAAGATTCCGAAATGCAAAGATCAAAAATAAATTGATTGTTAGAACCATTATTCCGTTTATTTAATTTCACAACGCAATAAAAAAATATTCTGTAATTTGAAAGACATCCCAAATTCAATTTAAGAAACTTTAAAGTTTGATTTGTTGCAAATATTAATTCCTTTGATTAATCAATTTGCTTATCACGATTAGTGTGGTCTTTTCTAAAAATGTATCTTCAACGAATTTGACGTAATGCGTAATTTTCTCTTATACTATGTTTTTTTTTATTAAAAATACTAAAATTATAAGATTCGAAAACTTCGATTAGCGTTATACTGTTTATCTACACTTTAAAGAGAGCACTTTATTTATGCAGAAATTTATTCTATCTTCTGCCAATTTTAGATAGTTGTAACTCTATTACAATTAGTATTATTTTATTATATCGTAACTTTTATATGGATCAATTACGATTTTAATATATGAAAAAGGAAATAATACGCAAAAAGACTTGGATTCAATGAAAATAATACTGTTTTCATCAAGCAATATCCATACAGAATGTTTAACTTTAAAATTAAAAGAATATAATTCTTCAAAATAATAATTAAAAAGCAAAAGTTTATAAGGTATCAAGTATCTAGTTCTATGTAAAAATATATTTAATATCACTTCTTTTATCAAATATAAACCTGAAATTTCATTCACAAGTAGTCGAAAGATAAAAAACAATATTGCATAAAATGTTCTATATTCACATGTGAGTAACATTTAAATCAATAGATTATCTTTTTGTTACAAATCAGTCATAATATCAAGAAAAAATATCTTGGTGGCTATATCATATAAGCAGAACTACTAAATCATATTGAACAAAATGTAAACTAATTATGAAATCAAAATTATGTTAAACATTATTATCACATCACACTTTAATATAATTAAATAATTACAAATTATTACAAATTATTAAAATTACATAGATACACCAGTTCCAAACTTTCAGCATACTTCTTTTTAGCAAAGAAATAACATGGGGCTCCAGTAATGCCTAGTTAATGGGAATGTCCCAGAATGTTGCGAACTCTGAGTAATTAAGTCGCCCATCGTGATCCCTATCAGCCTTGCTGACTAGGGCCTCCACCTGGGCCTCAGTGCAGCCCCGGGGCACCATGATGGTCTTCACTTCGTCCAAGTCAACGAAGCCGTCTCTGTTCGCATCAAACTGAGCGAAGGCCGCCACGATCTGTTGCTTCCTGTTAAAAATTACTAAAAACTATAGTTTTTATTTCACACTTTTTTATACCTAAGAAGATAAACTCTACCTTCTAAGAAGATATACCGCCTTCATTCCCAAGGTTTTGATAGAAACAAAATGGAGTGGATAAAAACATTAGTTTGGAATGGCTACGCTTCGGAGTCAAGGGACATAATAAAGCTACATTGAAAACAAACACTGTCAAGGCAGAAATGAAAAGACTTTGAAATAAAGAAGCTCCTTCACGATGATCACCTGTCACGGTCGCAATGCGCCTTCCTAACTCACTGAGGAAGGTTAAAGCAGAGGCACTCAGTGATCCCAGGGTCTCGCAGGCAATTTATCATTTATTTTTATTGATTTATTTGTTTATTTTGATAATAAGAATCCATTTTAGATAAGCAGATACAGAGTCACAAATAGAGACATGAAGTCACAGTGAGAAACAGACAGACAGACATGCAATCAGACATACAAGCACATAAACAAGCTGACAAAGAGAGAGATGAACAATACAACTTTACTAGTATAGATAATAATTTCAGATTAGAGCTATTAGATTACTAAGTTTATATAAGTTATCAAACTAGCCTTAATAAAAATCTGAAAAATTTATAAAATATCACATAAACTATCAAGTAAATCAAAAATACATCCTAAGTGGCAGAAATAAATTGAAAATAAACACTGAAAAAAGTAAACATTCAAGAAATCCTTACAATTGTTCAACTCGATTTTGAAAGTCCACAAACTCCATGAGACTAAGTCTGTAGTCTCTGTTCTTATCATACATGTCAACGAGAGCCTCTGTTTTGCCCTCATCAAATCCCAACTCTTTCTGAAGGATAGGAAAAGCCTCGTCGGCTGTGATGTATCCTCTCTTTTTGCGGTCGTACAGATTAAATTTGGCTCGGACGTGATCGATGCTGTCACAATAAACAAAAAATATTGAGCCACATATAGATGTGACCAGTGTCGTACCGAGCGTATATGCCGGCGAAATTGATAAGCAATGAGATTCTTCGTAACAAAATGCAGTAAAAATAGTCTAAGTTCGTAATTAATAGCAGTATATAACATTAAATGAATACTAGGTTTTATTTATTTAAGCAGTAAATAATGAAACAGACCTTTGGTTAGAATGAATGAAATTAAATTATGCCTTGTGTTCATTTTCAGGAATTATTTAACAGTTAAAATCACACAATTAGATCCAAGTCGTTATTATCATGCACATAAGTTTGGCCTAAGTTTCATTATTTAGTTAAGATGATAAAGTTCATCAATCAATCAATAAAAGTTAACGTCTGTTTAACCGTCGAGGGACGATATCGCAGACGTCCCTCAGTATTAGGAAAGACCACACATGCTCCACCCAAGCAGTGAGGACAACCATCAACTGAGAGAGGAAACCATTTAGCCGGGATGTTGTTGTTGATGCTGTTGTTATTTACTTTTGATGTTGACCAGATCTGTTTCTCATCGCGACCACAAACTCATCAAATGTGATGCCTCCTGAATCATCAAGATCTCGGCGACCAAATATGTCCTGTTAGAGATAAAAAAAACTACCTAAGACACAATCACTAACGAAGACACAATCTTCGAATATATTACCTAGCCAAATGAATTTTCCAGACAACTAGCTGATAAAACTAGAAGACAGTATTACTAAAAATAATGCCATATTATTAAGATCTTGTTAAAAATTAGTTTGAATATTAAATAGACTAAATATTAAAGTTCGCCTAAAGGCTAAATGCATTTTTTCAACAATGCGCTATTCTGTTTTTAATTGCTTTGTAAAAATTGTTTTAATGGATTTGAACTGAAAAACCAATTTTTCAGATTTATAGTACGTAGGTGTACGAATATCAGTAAATGATAATTGTTAATTGACACAAAAACAAATATAATAAATCTGCAGTACAGACCTGTCTTGTAACTTTTTAAATCTAAGTTTACCAATTATTTCATTTTATTGCCAATATTTAATTACATGGTGGTATATTTTTACTTATCTCTGTCACTACACAGATTCTACCATCTAAAACAAACGACGTTTTCCATTATGTGATAAATAAAAAACTAACAAACAATATCAATTCTCTCACCAGTATTTCATCTCTGGTTAGATTATATCCGAACACTTTACTGACAGAGGCAAACTCTCGCATCGTTACAATGCCATCTTTATTGAGATCAAGCGCATTAAATTTTCTCTTGTATTTAGCCAGCACATCGGGAGGAAGGTTCAGTGACTCAACTATTTGTCTCGCATTTTCTTTGGCCATGGTCGCTCCCAGATCATTGCATTCTGCCATTGTAAGTTGCTATGTATTAGGTCTATACTGCAAAAAAGAGAGATTTTCGAAAGAAATTATTGCTGAAATCAACGAGGATGCACAAGATCAACTGGCTTAGTTGTGTTATCTGCCAAGTCTCTGCATGCTAATTAATTAAAACATCCCTATCATATGTGTATATAAATTAGTCCGTAGAAAGCAACAGAAGTGTATTTTTTGAAACAATTCAATGTAACAAACTTGTATTTTTGTTTATATAATTTCAATAAACTTACTGCTAGCTAGAGGCTCTCATTAAATAAACAATTGTTGAACACTAAAATAAATTATCTTTGTTGTTTAAATCATATAATAGGTTATACAGTCAAATTTTGTAAAATGCCATTTGACGAAATACTAGTATTAAACAAAATGTCCATATGGATAAACATCTTGTTTGATGTTTGAAATTTAAAATTGAATTTTATATTGGCAAATGCTAGATAATGTTGCAGTTTATTTGTTGTTGTTTCTGACAAACAAAATTGTGTTCCAAATAGCAATTGTGTTTGATTGAAAATTTGGTTTGAATCTGAATATGCAGATCTATTGCAGATCAAGTAGGCCTAATGCCGAATAAAGGTATAATAACCTCCTTTACACTCTTTTCTACAGGATTATTGGATCAGTGGATCCTGCAATATAGTCAGCATTTTCAATCAACCACAATAACCATTCAGAATACAACTTTGTGTATCCAAACAATTCACTGGAGCTGTTATTCATGGTCTCATCAATAAAAACATAAAAAGAGATAAAAGCTTGATCCGATGTGTTTTTCCAAATAAAAATGCAAAATAGCCCAATACAGAACAATACTTACAAAATAATTCTATAACTGATAATCCGCACTGTATACTAGTTCTACTCTATTGTTTCACTGCAAATTTTCTCTCATCAACATAGCCGAGAGAAAAAAACTGCAAAGAATAGTTGTATCGTATTCGCGGACGGGCTTCTAGTGTAAAACCATAAGCTGTAGACACTCGGATAAACACTGGCTGGGTTGCAGTAACAGGCATATAGAGCGTCTAGGCTTGAAGGTCTCATTTTTCAAGCTAGTGTATAATCTTTCCAGGCTTGGTAATATATCAAGTCGTATAGCTCTGGCTTTATTTCTAATCTTTAGATTATAAGGGAACTGTTTTACAAACTCTATTGCTCTTGAGTTCGAGGAAGATTCTTCATAAATGTTGATTCAATTTTACTGTGCTTTCAGTGTTTTGATAAAGTTCCACAAAGATATACTGTATATAACCAAACATGGCCTTTAAATTCGTATTAGAATATTTGTTATCACATTTTTTTTCTTTCGTTTAAGTTTTGTACTTGAACGTTTCGTTTAGACATTTCGTTCCGAGGCATTTCGACTTTGAACGAAACGTTCTTAAAATTTTCGGTATGCGGATATTTCGTTTTAAAAAGTTTTTGACGAACAGTCCGTTGACGAATCGTCCTTTCACGAATCGTCCTAGAACAAACTTTTCGTCCCTAACCGTTTTGTTCCTGGAAGATTCGATATCAGACATTTCGACACTGGGATTTATTCACTGTTTATTGATTTATTTTGCAATCATGAGATTCGCAAATCTCATAAGTTTATTATTTATTTCTACTATTTATTTCTCTTTTTTTAAGTTTTTTTTATCTTCTAAGCAATTCTGAAACAATTGCCTATATTGGCCTACCAGTTTCTGAACATTATTTAATCTTAAAATTACAGCCAGATTTCAGTGATTTTTTAATTATTCAACTTTTTTGCAGTAACTGAAATATGAATCTGATCGCAAACGACTTTCGTCAAAAAATCGTAGAAACCGTCGTAAATGATCAATAATGGCAGTCATTTTATACACTCTAGATTTAAGAGCAATATGGCATAGACTTTGTAACACGACTGCATAATGTTGCAGCGGGTAACCTGTCAGATAGACTGCATTGATGGATGGCTGCCATAATATCCTTATGATAAGAGTATCTCGTATCACATCCGGGACTTCATCAGCTTCCACAAAGTAATAACTTGTTGCACTAGATTTTATTATTTTTGTATCATCAATCAAAAGGAATATGATACGTCTTACAATTATAGGAAACATAAAACTGTTGAAAAAGATGATTAAATGCGAATAAGTAATATCGTTAAATAACGAGTAACCTGATTCAGATGAAGAAAGAATTACAATCAAGAATAGAAAGAAACATGATCAGAATTCTGTGTTAGCTGGTTATAAAACGTCTGATATAAATGGTTCAAGTTTATTTTTAAACAAGTTATAGGCCTACTCATTAAAATAATTATTAGCCTGTTTAATTTATTTTGAATAAAAACCTAATCTGTCTGAAATATTTTACAAAAGTTAATATTTATATCGACAAAATATATATATAATATATCGAATTTAATATATCTCTCAATATATCTAAGCTTGTATCACTTTAGTGATAAAACAAAATATCGCATTTCTCTTATCTGATACATAAATAATGAATAATTACTAAATTTTGGGCTGCATCAGTGAACACAAAAAGTATTGTTGACCTATACAGTATCTAATAGAAGATCCTAATATATCCAACAAACAATATCTACTTGGTAATGCATATAAAGGAGAGCACAGTCTGATGTTATGATATATCACCTTTACACTAATATTTCTTCAACCTTTACATACTGCTCAAGGTCGCTCATATATTGGCCTCTGTTGCACGAACTTCTACTTGATGGATTAGAATAATAAAAGACAGCAATAAGATTAGATAAAACTGCAGCAACTTGGCTAATGAGAAAACTCCGAATCTTTTATCTATTTTACGTATAAATATTCGAATAAATAACTTATAAAATACTATAACAGGAGAGCGGATATCATCGAGGATGCAAAAATATAAAATTGAAACCGAAGCGGTTGAGTTGCTTAAAGAAAGAAATATTTTACATCATACTAATGATGTTAATGCATCCAGTGGAGTGAGCGTAGAGTGGTCATTCATTCAGACTAAAGTTATCGGACTAATTAATGAGAGTTGTTTAAACGAAGGGTTAAGTGCTTGCAGTGACCGGGTTGAGAAACTAACCGGTGACCGGAGTTTGCTATAGGACTGAGTAACCGGACTAACCGGATTAACCTGGGCCTATGGTTTTAGATGCTCATAAGCATACGTATTAAAGTATATTACAAAGATTAGTTTGATTCATAAAAAATCAGCTAACTGAAACTAATAGACCAAATAAGTGACTTATCTTCTGTTAGTGTGTTTATTATTTTCCTTATTCCGTAAAATACAATCATTTTAATATATACAGGTTAGTTAAAAGTAAAGTGTTCATTTTAAACAAAAGCAAGATGAATTGTTGTTGAGTATAAATATGTAAATACACAAACTATTAATTATTATTTAAATGTTAGATTACAAATTGACAATACTTCAATGCAATAAATTCAATTCTTCATAAAAACTAGATAATATATTACAATATTTGTAATAAATACCTATATATAATAACATAATATTTTATTATAATAGGTAATTCAAAAAAGTCAAAAATTACTGCATAAATCAAAGCTTAAAAAAATGAAGCAAATCATTATTTATACAATGTTTTAAAATAATCTTTAATTAATGCAATACAAGTGATACAGGATGCGTGCAAGTTAGAAAAATATATTTTTATATTAAAATTTTAAATCAGATAGTGCATCACTATTATTACTATTTAGAAATGTCGTTAGTGATGAAAAGTTAACTCAATCTATGATAAAATCCCAGATTTTCTGTACAAAAAAATACTCAAATGTACAGAAAGAATGAGACAAACATCATGACAGCTATACTAATCATTGAAGGCCACAATTGAACGGAGGAGGAAACTGGATCACCTAAAATAAAATAACACTGTTTTTAGTTTCATGAATGTTTTATAAAACGCATAATGATTTTCTTAGTATTTACAAAGATTAATCATTAGAAATATTATGAAGACAACTGATATAAGTAGGATTCACATTTCGATAAGTCTGGTTTTTAAAAGATTTATCCCATACGATTCGTATTCAGAAAGTTGATTCTTTCACATTTATGATTGACAGAATCATGAATTTTCTTAAAGTTGGCAGTTCATCGTAAGAATTTTTTTAAATTGAATGATATATAGATTTCTTATCTGACTTTCAACAATATTGATATGAGAATGAAATCATATACTTTAATGTATACTTTAATGTAACTTGAGTCAAACACAGTGTATCATCATATTAATAATCTCCTTTGAGTCCTTTATTCTAAACCACTGTGTAGAACTCAAGAGATGACCATAAATTCATGTAAATACAAAATAAAGACATAATGATAATATAAATAAGATATAGTATATAGATAATATAAATATAGAAATAATGATAATATATAACAGAAATATTCAAGATAACCTAGAATTGCACCATACATAAAAGTAATTCAGTAATACTAATATGGGTTGTTGTCTCCCTTAAGGTACGAAATATAATAATATCTGATTACTTATACAGACTTACTCAGGGTACATCCTAAAATTGCTACGACTGGATCTAGCTGCTTGTAACTCAAAATTGAATAGACGCGTGCAAAGTCCTTGTCACAGTACGTTTGAAGAGCAAGTCTCATACAAGACATCATACTATCAGAGAGGCTGAAACATTAATTATATGACATCATTAATACCCTGCATATAGGGCTCTATACAATTAAATAAATGACACAAAGATGGAATTAGAGCTAAAGAATTTATTCTGTTACACAGTATTGTAGCCATTTTTAAACATCGTCAGGTCCCTTTGGCTATAATTTTTCATATCTTGTGTCGAAGCTTAAATTTATTTGATTTCATGAAATATGATTTATTTTTTTACAATAATAATTATTATATTTGTCATCCTTAGATAATCTGTGTAAAGCTAGAATCTGATCAGTCCCAGTGTTAAGTAATATGAGAAATAAATCAAAAATGATTGCCCTAATTGTTAAGCTACGCATAACTTTGTTACTTTTAGGCCCATTTGTGAAAAATATGTTCACATATTTTTTTACTGAAACGCATTGTTATTATTATATTCGCGTTTATTATTAGTGGATTATAACTCTCACAACCCACCCTTGCCTACGCCACTGAGCTGAAAGAGTATTGATGTTATAAATAAGAATTAGCTTTCTGATAAGATAATAAAGAAACTGTAATAAGACTGTATTAGGTTGGACTTACGGACAGAACTGAGATGGAGTCATGGATACAGCGTTCAAGTAGGTCGTATTGCAGCGAGTAGTTGCAGCAATGAAATCGGAGTTCATGAGGCATTGCTGACCATTTAAAAAAGCTTAAAAAGACAACATTATCAAATCTAACCCTAATTCTATCTCTTTCAGGGATACAATTATGGTTAGGGTTATTATTAATATTAGGGTTAGAATTAAGTTTAGAGTTAGGGTTATTAAATGAATTAACTAGCTGCTTGTAACCGCTTTGTCGAGATTAATGTATTTGAGGCTGTAATTTTGGGTGGGGTACCACTGTTTATTTAACTTTCCAGAAAGACTTATGTATCCTTACTACATTATAATGTCAAGCTATATTCATTTATTTCGTATTAGATTATAATTCATATAAAGTACAGTAGTTTAGTTATATTCTAATTTTTACTACGCTTTATATGTAATATAATGCTTTTTATTATTATTTCACGTTAATTGCACTGATTAGTCATTTGAACTAAACTTTTAATTGAATCCATCACTTTATTCACATTAAAATTCATGCATGAATCTACATTAAAATCTTCTCGCATTAAACTACAGAAAACGAGAGTGTAGATAAAACTTAGCGTTTCTTTACTTTGACTTGGTTCAGCACCGCAGAGATATTGAAATGAATCCACGAGCCCGTTGTACACAACACTGGTGGCAGTATTCATCGGGCATCCAGCGCTTACTAGACAAGGTATCACTGTGTCCACTTTGCTATATTTAAAACAACATAAAATTCTGTTTTGAATGATATTTCAAAATATCACTCATATTATAATATGCGTATTTATTTGCACAATATTTCACACAGTTTAAAATTCAAAGCAAATGTAAACAAGCAACCAGAAAAGAAAAAAATCAAATCAAAGTTGGATTGTTAGTTTCACATTATGTATTAAATTTTGTGTGATGCATTATTTTATTACAATTTTTACTCTTCAAGGAGTTCCTGAGTGGTAACATTCTCTAATTGAATACGCGAAGTTTCTAAATATAGCACGTCGAATAATAGCAGTTTTAGAATAGTTATTTTAAAAGTATGGATTAGAATTAGAGTTAGAGTTGGGTTAAGGTTACCGATAACTCTAATTTTAACCCGAATACCAGCAATAACCCTAACCCTGATTTTCATCGTAAATATTTAGGAATTATGTTTAGAACAGCTTTGCTTAGACGTGTTAAATATAGAAACTGCGCGAATTCAGTTGGAGATGACTATTTGCCTAACAATGATAAGCATCCTACTCAAAAAAGATTTTTCCAGATATATAATAATACATAAATAAATAAGGATTAACTTAGAAGGCAAGGATATGACTTGAACCTAGTTCAAGGCCATGATCAAAGGCCCAAGACCAAAGTTAAGGTTTAACCGTAATATATATGCCTACACAAAAGTTATCGTTTCTAAATAAGTAAAATTAGAGTCGTATACTTAGGGTTTCTTTTCTCTGTGTTTATTGTTGCATAGCATATGCCAACGCATTGGATATATTACATATAGTATTAATCATAAAAAAATTTGCAATTCAAGACGGTTACTGCAATATTAATTTTTATATTGGACTTAAAAACTAACATACATTATATCACAGAGACTAACATGTCTAAACATTTTTTGTATGAAAGTTTATTTGAATGAACAATATTGATATTATTAGTATTTTATGTTATTTTGTAATTTATATTTTAATTCTCTGATCCATATACCTGCATGTGTAAGTCATTCGGGCTTGCGTTACTTTACCATAAGAACTACCTGGCGAATATCCTTCTAATGGTTCAATGCAGTTCGTTATTTGTAAAACAGTGCATTGTGCAGCCGCTCCAACTGTCAATTAGACAATTTAAACAAGCTTTTAAACTAAACATCTGTAATGCGACTAATAAATTGTAATATGTAATACAGGATCTAGTTGTATGGTCTTAAATATGAAAAGGGTCAAAAACAATACTAAGATATACATTTTGGAGTCTATGGATGAAATTAAAGAACACAGTGCTGGAATGAACGTAGATTTTTTTTTATCAAAATACAAAACAATCAAGTTAATAGATTACATATTTTTTATTTGCCATTCGTTTTTGACATTTTTGCTACAAGAACACTTACTGTGCACAATGTTATAGTGAATCTAATTGTTAAAATGTACTATAGAGGTATTTTATAATTTTTATTGTAGGCCAAAAAGAGTTGAGTTATACAATAATGATACAAAGGCACTTAACAAGACTGACTTAGTTTTAGATTGAGTGAAGAACAACTTGCATGTACGATATACTTTAAATTGACTAACCTACGAAATACTGCAGGATGGAAATTGCAATAAGGAGAGCTGGGACGCATACTTCAGTCCTCCTTCTTAAGGTGAAAGTCATCTTTTTATTCTTTAGAATACTCTTGAAGATCTCGGATACTGACAAAGATTTCAGTGCACTACGAAATAAAAATGACTAAATATGACTATGTCAAAGTATTTTTAGGTCCTTTCATTAATCATCGATGTGACAAGTTTTCTTGGGGAGTGTTAAAAAATATTACAATTGCTCGTACGAAGTAAAATATTTATAATATAACCTCAACCCTACATTAAATTTATGAAGTCAAGAATAACTCTTAAAAACACTTCTTTTAAATTTATAGGTTAGTATTCGAGTTTAGAGTAGGTTAATGTTATTGCCTGCCATAACCCTAATTCTAAACGTAGCCTTAGCCATAATATTAATCCATAAATTTCAGAAAACATTTGTATGAACATATATTTTAGCTGTTGTCAACCAAAGTCAGCAATTGACTAAGAGGGGGGGACGTTTCTTCTCCAAAATTTGGAGTGATGACTTATATTCCTACACAGGATAAAAAAGTGGAATAAAAACAGAATAAAAATAGTTTAAACAATTACTTATACAAGTATTGCAAAAAATTCGGTTGAAAGAAGTTACAAAATTAAAAAATTGTCTTGCGAAACTGTCCCAGAAGTTCCCAGCACTGCCGTTGATCATCTGTAGTTATATAATTCAATTCACGGTTCGATTATGCATGCTTTTTAACTTGACCCTTTTAATAGTTTATTTCCAGATATGTGTTGTTTTAACCTACAGTGCATTTACTCTGAATATGCTTATCAGATGAAACTCTGCGCTATAATAATATTTTTATTAACTTATTGTTTAAATTTAGATTTCTATAAGTAAATGTATATACCTGATAGTAGAAAAAGTTGTGACAACTTCTGCTTTGCGTTTTAAGCAATAAGACGTATGTTTGCTTTTTTATACTTTACATAGGAACGCTTTTATGTCTACAAAACGAACCATTTAGTAGAGGGAATTTTCTTTAAAAGGAAGTAGTATGACTAATTTATGTTTATGAATTATCGAGTCCAATTATTTTAGAAAACGTATATCAATTACTATTATTCTACTGTGAAGCGACACAATATTTCATAACCAACAGCTGAATACAATATAGTTCATTCAATTCTATTCTCAAAAAACGGATTTCTGTGATTTCTCTTTTTTAGTCAACAAATTTTTTTTTTAAGGTTAAAAAATAGATATTATATACAGGGTGCTCCACAAAACAAACGACTTTTGCGATAACTAAACCACAAAAAAATAAGTTTTTTAAGTTCATATTGAGAAAATTTAAAATCTGACCACTAAATATTTCTTTGATATATTTCATTGCTTTTAAAAGTTGTGTAGTTTGTGCGAAAAAAACTTCAAAATTTTAATTTAGCCGAGCTTTGTAAATAAATATGACTAAATGTTTGCTTGATTTATTTTAGTATAAAATTCACTACATTTTATATTAAAATTTCATTAGATAAAAACAGCTGAAACAATAGTTTAATTGCTAATAAACATTTGATTGCGCTCAGACAACAAAAGACCAGATGGGCAACTGTAGTGCCCTGGTCTAGAGGCAGATATCTTTTGTGGGACGCTACCTGCCCGGATACATTGGCACCCTTTTATGTGCAGAGATCTGCCTCTGCAGCTGGGACAGTAGCCTCTTTATCAGAGTCCAAAAAGCTTTCTAACTACTCTGCGCTTTGTTCTTCACATGAGTTTGTGCCAGTTGCCATAGAGACATTGGGAACTTGGGGAAGCATGGAACTGGCTCTGGTGAATGAGTTGGGAAGGCGGATCTCAGTTGTGATGGGAGATATGCCGGAAACGTCGTTCTTAAAACAGCGACTTGCTACAGCGGTTCAGCGGGGTAATGCGGCAGCAGTATTAGGAACTTTGCCGAAGCGCAGACTTATGAACATTTGATCATTTTGATTATTACTGTTTTTGTATGTTAGTTGCTAATTGTATAATTTAGACTGTTTCGAAGATTTATGTATTGATTTCGATTATTTAAAAGAATATAGTATAGTAGACAATAATTTAATCAATTAATATCTAAATTGATTGTATTTTCAGTATCAAATGAGCCTGATATAACATTATTGTAACATTTAATTTATCATTGTATATTACTCATTTTGTTAATTTGTTTGAAATAAATGTTTTCTTTGCTCTTTGATTAATTATTTCAATGAAAAATTTCTCAGTGTAGAGTAATGATTGTAATAATTTTATAAATGCAGTGTATAAGAAACTGCAGCCCGAAGTCCAGATAGGTCAATATTTTTATTTCTCAAATCAATACATTATATAAATAAACATGTTTAGACATTTTAAAACAATATAATGAAACGACGGATTTCTTTCGTCTCAGGAGATAAAGGGTCCACCTCTTTCATGAAGATTCGACATGGCTGCGCAGCGTGGGAATGCAGCTGCAGTGTTTGGGAGCTTTTGGGACAGATTCCCAAACATTTTTAATTGAGTTCATTTTTATGTTTTAATTTTTGTCAACCGAATTGTTAATTTGAAATAGTCGTTCAAACTATTAACTTTCTGTATTTATGTAAACATTTACATTGATTTTACTATATACGCCAAATTGTATATTATGTCTAATTGCGTATTATATTTATGTCAAATATTTAATGTCAAATAAGAAAACGTATTTTGATATTAAAATGTGTTTGAATAAATTGTATAGTCGAACAATAATAAAACGTAATGAAAATATATTAGTACAATAATTTCTTAGACAATGCAAACTCAATTAATGAGCATTTCATTCGTTAAACCAAAAAAATACAGAAAAAGATGAACATTGAAACAACATATTATGTTAAACAGGCATATGTTAAGTTCACATATTAGTCAAAGGTTGGGGTGGAAGGTATCAGCGTCCAAGTCGCCCACCCTGTGAGTACCTTAAGGGAAACTAATGATACCACCTGCAGACCGAATCCTCACAACCATTATGGATCCCGGTCAAGACCGAATCCTCACAACCATTATGGATCCCGGTCAAGACCGAATCCTCACAACCATTATGGATCCCGGTCAGGAAGCCACAAATGGCTCAACATGCATTCGATAAATAAATAAAGTCAAAGGTAACAATGAATTGATGTTAACAAAATAATATAATAAAATAAAAAATTGTCACTCTATCGGAAACAAAATATATGCCACAATAAAAATATGTTAATAATTTAGAAATAATTCATCTAAAATTTATTTAAATTTGTTAAATTAAATATCCACCACAGGCGTCCCTACGGGCCGTCGAGCCATTTATTTTGACTCGCCATATCTTAAATACGATCCACAGACTTATAAGTGACAATTAAAATAAACGACCTGAAAATAGACTAAAAAAGAGACTATTTTTTAATTTAACGTCAAAAAGATCTTAGCAGCTTTATGGGTAAAGCAATGACATGATAAACGCGTCAAAACAGTCTCAACAAATCTACCCCAAATATTAACTTTTAGGGTTAGGATTTGGGTTAGGATTCGATTATGATATAATAGAAGTTAGTGTTAGTACTAGGGTTAGAGCTGAGTTTATGTTTAGGGTTATTAAATAGATGAAAGGCGACGTTTTGATATGTAATGTATAGAGGACCGTTTTGTCGGAGTACACCTAGTACAATGATACAGATTTCTTATTAAATTATATAGATTGTAAATAGTGTAGGTTACTGTTAGTCAGAGTAACAGTAAAGTTTGCAATAGGAAATTTTTGACATTAATTTTTTAGAGTCGTTAACTTACACGAGCAAAAAGTTTACTGTATACGGTAAAACATTTCGGAGAAATTTTGAATGTAATTATTTCAAAACAGACAAAAATAGTGTCATTAAAATGAGATTAAATTGTATATGGCTGAGATGCTGTCTTTGTCTGTTATGCAAAATAGAGAGCTATAGACAACAAGGGCTGCCGATTTTAAGAGTTATGACAAATAAACATCGAAAAAATAATTTAAATTATCGATAGTTAATTCATATATTATATTAATACCAGTGGCGGATCCAGGCCATCCAGTAGGGGGGGGGGGCGATTAATTTTTTTTCAGAGCTTGACGACTGGCTTGCAGGCTGGCTGGCAAGCAGGCTAGTTTAGCCTGCCAGTCAGCCTGCTAGCTTGCTAGCCAGCCAGCCGCTTGCTAACCAGCCAGCATGCTAGCCTGCTAGCTGGCTGCTAGCCAGCCAAGCTGGCTGGCTTCAGGCTGGCTGGCTAGCAAGCTCGATGGCTGACTGGCGGGCTAGCAGATTAACAGGCTGGCTAACAGATTAAAAAATTAACAGACTAACAGGCTAGCTGGCTAGTAGGTTGGCTAGAAGGCTAGCAGGATGCTGGCTACTCGACGCTTGACGGTAATTGTTTTGCTTATCTAATAGCCTCTCAAATCAGTTATTTGTATGTCTACAATAATTATTCATCGTGTAATTTTTTTGTGTTTGGTTTGGAAATAAATAAAGCTATTCTGTTATATTTCTGTCTTTTATGACGAATAGTAAATATATGTAAGTACATTTAACTATAAAATGTATTTACATAAATATATTTAAATACATTTTACTATAAATATGTGTAAAAATATGTAAATACATTTATCGTATTGACTTATGAATGAATTATGAAACAAAATAGTTTTTAATTAAGAATCAATTTTGTTTTTGATTCTTGTTTTATTAACATTTTATTAATGTTTATTAACATTTTGTAACATTTTGTATAAAGGTTCAGGTCAATAAATCATTAACATTACCAAAATAATAACATATTATGTTCATTATATTGACCGGTTAAATTTACAAAAATATTTACAAAATTTAACGTTTGTATAAAAAACTCAAAACATCAATCAACTATAATCAAAAATTTCTACGTAAGAAGTTTCCGTGCAGGGAAAGGAGGTCAAGGATCGATAAATTAAATTGTATCCCTTTTTAGTGTATGTTTTCAAATAAATTTCAGGAATCAATACTTTTACAGTGTATTACCAAATATTTAATCAGAAAATATTATAATCCCTTCTCCCCTCTCTTCCATTGAGAATCCTTCATTTATTTGTATTTCATTTTATTATTGAATTTAAAAAAATAAAATTTAATAAAAAGTAAATAAAAATAAATTTATTCCACTTAAATTTGAATTTAAATTTCAAATATTGAATTTCAAATTTCAAAATTTTTTAATTTTGTTTTCAAATTTCAATTTCAAATTGAAGTTTAAATTTCAATTGAATTTAAAAAAATAAAACTAAATAAAAAGTAAATAAAAAGTAAAAAAGAAAAGGCCACGCTACTAAATTTAAAGGAATATCGCAGGATGTTTGACTATCTCTAATGATGCCCGGTATTTCCGAGACAACCAACTGGCAACCCTACTCCTAGCGCTTCGAGATAAACATTATGAGAATATCCATGTTACTTAGGTTTTGGGGAATTAAACGAGAGTTATGACATATCTTGCATTCACTGCCTCATTTTTTGTGAAACAAAATATTGTGGGGTTTACGATATCGTTCACGTAGGTGTGGCACTTGTACGTTTTTCTTAAATGTGTATATGTTGGCAGGTTGATAGCATTCGGTGTGCCAAGGCACGTCTGTCCAACATAGCAGTCAAGGAGAATTACGGTAAAAATACCATTCTCATTTATTGTGTACTGATCAGCTACAGCAAAATCGGTGGTTCCGTAAATTCTTTTCCCCAACAGCGCAACTATAAAACATCAAAGAAACTCTATTTTTAGAAATCGATACGATTAAAATATTGCAACTTCATGAGTCATTTAATTATAAGTTTTTAGTGTAGTATCTCAGTTATGTCATTTCAACTTTTTTTAGGTGGGGGGGAGAATCCAAAGAACAAGTGGTGACCTTTTTTATTGCTTTTTATCTATTCGTAATAATGCTCCGCTTCGGGATTGTAGCTGTGATGTGGATGCACCTCAACAAAGCGTTAAACATTTATTAACTCATATTTAAACTGAGCTCTTCTTTAGACTCTAGACTTTGTACAAATTCTAACCTTGATTAAACCCATATCTCATATCAAAGCCTAATCTACTAATGGCATCGGCACTCTGTCCGTTTGTGCCGTGCAACATGTAGGTTATCGCACTATTTCTACATGTTCTTGACAGAAAGTTGCCGTATACACTCCAGAGACTCGTACAATGTAAGTTTCGCACGTCTCTGATCTGTGTGTAAAATGTAGGATATGGTTCACTTAGAATTTCTCAAATATCTTTCATTCAGCTTTACCAAAAATTTCTACAACTGTGCCTAAGAGTATATTGCCAAGTCAAACGAGTGTGGAAAATTTACAGATTTAGTTAGTGAAAACCATGTCGAATCCAGGTCAATTATCACTTGTGCCAAATTAACCCCCTCCCCCCAAAAAAAAATGTACACGTCAAGGCTACATTTAAGTAGATAAGTTGTGTTGCATATGTTCCTGATTTAAAAAAATGGCAAACAGGCAATGCCCAATAATTTCTGTTGCAAAGAAAAACAGTGAAGGTAGTAGGCCTAATCATTATTCCTTTAACTTCTCCTGTAACAAATGTTTACAATTTTTAACTTAAACTTGTCTCAAATTCTCGAAACTTTTCTATATCAGATAAATATGTTAAATCATTAGGCTTATAAATGCGTAAGATGTCATATGCCTCTTCTGAACTTTATCTTAGAAGAAGGTTTCACATTATTTCTACTAATAAACAGTTCAATATTCATTCAACCTGCGACCCAGTTGCTTATTGACTTTTCAATTCGCTTTTCATTAAGACTTAGCATTTTAACAATTTTGAAACTAATAAACGTATACTAACTGATCGCACTCTTCGGCCGTTAGGAATTATAATGCCATATTTCAACATGATCGCTCGACCTTCAGCAGAGTTAACACTGGTACAGCCTGTTTGAAATATTCTTGGGTAGTATCCCATTCGGGGGGCACCAAAACTGCATGACAAAGATATACCATAAGAGTTTATGAAATATTATTGTAGGCAAGAGAATAAAATAATACGAAGAGATTTGATTAAACAGAGGATTTTCAAAGATCAGGAAATTAGTCGATTTAACAAATTTGAGAAGATTTATCCCTTTTCTTATAAACATGCCGTGGCTTCCCGTGTAACTGTATTATTTTTTAATTATGATTCATTATTATAATAAACAGAGTAATTTTTCTTAATATTTTATTCAATTATATTACTTGGTGAACTTTTCAACATTATTTTGTCACGAGACATTCGATTTTATCAAATAGAAACAATGAGAAAGAAATGATGCATGTTGTTGCAGATGATGCGCGTGTAATTAAAAAAAGTTCACTTAATCAGAACATCCTATTCAGGAGACGTATGCTGTGTGAGAAGGCTGTGTTGCTGTGTCGCTGTGACGCTGTGTCGCTGTGTTGCTGTGTGATCTGTGGTGAGAGAGCTGTGTGAGAGGGCTGTGTCGCTGTGTTGCTGTGTGAGAGGGATGTGTTGCTGTGTTGTTGTGTTGCCGTGTGAGAGGGTTGTGTTGTCGTGTGAGAGGGTTGTGTTGCCGTGTGAGAGGGTTGTGTTGTCGTGTGAGAGGGTTGTGTTGCCGTGTGAGAGGGTTGTGTTGTCGTG
>JAQIXG010001498.1:0-21791 GCA_034700105.1 Oconnorella tubifera
TGCATTTTATAAAAAAAATAATCGCAATAAAACCTCTAAGCTAGTCATAATATATTAATAATAATAATTATTGTATATTCTAAAATATTTTTATAAATCGATGGATATCTGAATAACATGTTTTAACTTCATTAATAAAATTTCATTTAGAGATTCCCGATGGCACCCCTCTCCCCACGCCCCTCTTCTCCCCGGATCCGTCACCTGATCGTCAACTGTGCCCCTGATGAGCTTGCGGGCATTAAAGCTAAATATTACAATGCTTGGCTATTACGATGTTGTGATCTTACAATGTTGGCCTCCTTAGCTTACAGCTATAGCATCAGCGGCTGGCAGCTGCTGCGAGCAATAAATAACGTGTAACCAAATTTATCATAGGGTCGTACCAGTACCAGGCACGGTAGGCCTACCTTAAATGGGTAGGCCCTTTAGCGAAGCAGACCAATGAACAGGTAAATAATACCAGCCTGCAAACAAATAAACGATACAGATTTATTTCGCGCTTATTGGTTGGCTAATAGTAACAGAAAGTTTAATTTTATTGGGTTATAAAAATAGATTTACAAAATGTTGTGCATCAGATTTACCTATTGCGCTGATAATGCAGGTGCGAGTTAGGCCTTTTGGTGCTGCTATTTCAAATGGATAAATTTAATCTGATTTGGTTTAAAATTTAAAAATGATATATAATCTCAATAATTAATGTGATATTTTACAGATGGATAATATTTTAACGTGCATTATAATGGATCTAGATATATTTTTGCTAGGCTCGTAGCCTATTATGTTTTCTTCAGACTTAATATATATTAGGCCTATAGATATACATATATGGCTTAATTATGTAATGTCAGTATACTGTATAACAGACAAGCCTAATATGAACATATTGTTTCAGTAACGATGATGGATTTATTAAAACATCGAATGCAGTTGAATACATTTTTTATCGAATTTGTGATTTTTAAGGATGTAGTAATGGTTGGGGGGGGGGGGGATGGTCTAGAATTTGGATATCTTGATTCGTGACTATTTGGATTCTCTCTTGCTACTAAGAATTATTACTAAGAATTTTATGCAAATTGAGAGAAATCAAGATAGCGTGGGATAGAAACCTTTACTAGCCGGGTCCCGCGGTAAATAAAGAAGTCCTGCATCGTTGGGAAAATGGAAACTAGCCAAAAAATGAAAGCAAGGTGGAGCCCGGAGTTACTGTTTGTCTCCAACGCCCCCCCTCGCGATTTTCTCTTGTAAATAATAATTCTGTGAAATATGAAGAAATGCAATAATTGCATTTCGAGGGTAGTAGGAGGGGGGTATCATTGGTGATTATTCTGTCCAAAAAATACTATAGGATATTATTTTGGAATCAAGTATTAGGTTCAAGAGGAGCTAGTGGTTGCGACAGTAGCTCAATCAGGATTTAACACTTGGGGAGAGATGGTTTTCTGTGGGGGGGGGGGGGGGGTGGACATTAATAAAACCTAAAAATACTACTTTTTTATAACATTAATTAGATAAAATTATTTGAGTGAGAGGGGTGGGAATTACTCTTATCCCCCTTCCCTCCTTGGCTACGCCACTGGCTTATTGGCTACGCCACTTGGCTACGCCACAGTTGGTCGTTTATGGACTATGCATTTTTTAATGTTTATTTTGCAATTATTATAGGTCTGATTAGATAACTTTTCGATGAAATAAAATGTCTTTTACGTAATCGCTGTCACTTTTAACTGTGAAAATGATTCAATGGAAATCTCTGAGACTGATCACTGCAGTTTTGTGTACTGCTCTGGGTTAGTGTCATTTCATTAAACTTTATTAATATTGTAATACTACGATTTTCCATCATTGAATAATCTGTTAAACTTAAACTAACTAGTGTATAGGTTACATTTTCCTATTGTCGAATTTTGGGACATTATATTTGTTGTATTTGCAATATTTATACTGTAACAGTGAAATAAGGTAAACTGTTCCATTTTTTCGAATCACGTTTGAAGATTTTATGGAAAATGTCTGCTCTTCGATGAATGCATTGCATATATCTGAAACAGATATTACTATTGTACGAAATGGGGTGGGGGGTTACGGCGGGGGCCGTGCCCCTCCAGCACACTAAAATTTTCGTAAAATTGAAAAAAGCAATAAAAACAGCTGATTCAAACTAAATAGACTTTGTTACTCTTTAAACAATGGAAGGATTAACAAATAAGTGAAAAGGTCTACATATTGTGGGCCTGTCCAACTTTTTTTTGCTCCTCTGTTATAATGTGATTTTTGATCGACAAAATCAATGACTGCAGTTTTTTTGTCAAGTTCAACTCTAGAAATGTAAGTTGGTGGCATGTTGCAAGTAACTCTGGAAGTGTTACGAATCAATATGGAGTGAATGACATTGTTTAAACAATCAAGTGGAGAAAAAATTGAATAGTTTAGTTTGAAAATTGAATTCCATTTTGTTCTTATAATAAAATTTGATGTTTAATTTAATTTTAATTACATAAAGTAAAAATATCACAGTTAACCAGGCAGCCTAAAAATGTTTCAATTAGTTATTTAGCATATAATTTATATCGATATTAACTGTTTTAGAGCATTCAATTTATAATTATATGAATATTTATGTAGTTTGTGCTCAAGATCCTACTGTGACAATAGCGCAAACAGATCCACCCACTGTTCTTGCATCTCAGAAGATGGTCGCCACGAGAGATCGAGATGTTACAATGGATTGCTATGTTGAAAATCTGCTTGATGATGCTGTGGTATCTATTCATTTTTTTCATTACACTACACTTTTTTTCATCATGAAATATGACATTTAAAATCTGTCTGTAGCATAGGTCGGTCATAGTGTGTATTAGAAAATACATAAAATTATATAAGGCAAAGCAAATGTGGAGGATAATAGAGGAAACTACTCCACAGTAAGAATAATTATAATATACCTTTGAAATTTAGGCTTAAATCAGACTGTAGCTTCAGAGCTCAATTTAAGCATTACCATTAACTAAAGTGACAAGAATTGTTTATGCTATCCATTTTGACAATAAGTATTACACCAGAGATGATTGTACAATCCTGTTTTATTCTTTTTTAGGTTCGATGGCAAAGATACTATGTAGGTATAGACGGCCAGCCTCAGACACAGCCACTATCTGAAGATATGGCTCTTGATGATAATATTCACTACGGCCTTGAGAAACCAAGTCAATTTACTTGGAGACTGAGAATAAGAGCAATACAAGTTTCAGATGAGGGATTGTACATATGTTTTGTGCAAGTAACACTGAATATGAAAGTGTTTGATCAAATGGCAGTCACTGTTGTATGTCAGTATATTTCATTTACATATTGAAGTTGCTGTTTGAAGCTATTAATGATTGACTATACTATAGCATATTATAAATGTTCAGATTCTTTATGTATATATAAAGCATAAATACTATAATATGCTATAGCATATTATAGTATTTATAATATGCTATAGCGTATTATAGTACTATAATATTCTATAATTCCAGTTAATTTTTTTGCAGTTCCTCCTTATATCGACCTAACAGCAGTTAGCTCCGATACCTTAGTAAACGCTGGTGACTCGATAGATCTTGTGTGCAATGCAACGGGCAGACCTAATCCTTTGATAGTGTGGAGCAGACAGGGTGGAAGTTTGATGTCTATAGGACAGGAAACATTTGAGGTGCTGATTATCTTTCTCTTGCTTCTCAACAAGTGACATAATATGTAATAGTGTGTCAGTTAATTGTTTAATATTTCAAGTAATATTCAGAATTGATGTGCTCTTATTATAATATATTTTAACTTTTTGAACAGTTTTATAAAGTTAAAAGGTGTACAAATTTAAACAAACTGATCTGCTGCAGGGCATACCGTTTGGCAAAAATTTCTTTTTAAATCCAGAATAGAGGAAACAGCAGTAAAGGAACGAAAACATGCCATGTGATTTTAAGCAAACTCTTTTTATCTGAATTTTATCATTGAATTTGTCTGATGTTTTGTCATTTCAGGGCACTGATTTACTGCTAAACAATATTCAAGCAGATGACAGAGGCACTTATAGATGTACAGCTACTAACAAATATGGTTCTGTAGTTCATGATGTCAAACTGGATGTGCAGTGTATGTTATTAATGTTTTCACTTATATTCTACAGATTAATGGAATGCTATGGGTTTAGTTAACGTATATCAATACTTATGACAATTTAATGTTTAAGTACATAACTAGAGGTTACAGAATTTGTTAAATTTTGAACTCGCATCTTAGTGATCTTACTCTACCACGAAGAATTAATGTGCTTAAAGTTTATGATTTTAATAGTTCCACCTAATCTATTACTTTCATGTTGTGATTGTAACCATTCAACAAGAAGCTTCCAAAAATTATAAATCAATTTACAGGATTCTTTTCCATTTTGATGACATTACATCGTGTTGTAGTATATTTTGTTGCTTTAATTTTCTGTTGTGTTTACATACAGTTCAGCCAGTCATAACAGTGACACGTCCTGTAATAATGCAGGCCATAGGGTACAGAGCCGAACTGCAGTGTATAGCTGAGGCTAATCCTTCTCCTGACCCTGATGCCGATGTAACTTGGGTTAAGGGTTCAACAACTTACTCTGTTTCTTCAGATAGGTAACTTCTGGCAATCAAAGAAAGCGACCCTTTTTGGCAATAAATTTCTGTAATTTAACTTTATTTCAATTTTGATTTAGTCTAGCTTAATTTCGAGTTAGGGAGGACCCTGATCATGTGTATATTTTGTTTTGTATATATTCTATTTTGTGTATTTCTTGTTTTGTATATATTTAGTTGTATTTATACAGTATAAACCATTGTGTGGTTTGATAGCTATGATGTTCAGTTCATTAATGGCGCCTTCTATCAATTTTCTTATCAACTGACTATCAGAAGTGTAACTGCGCTTGATTATGGAATCTACCTATGCAGAATTTCTAACACATTTGGTGTGTCTACGGGTCAAATTGTACTCAAACGTAAGTTTTATACTTCATTATATATTTAATCAGTAATGTTCTAAATCAAAATTAACTATTGGATATATTTTGTATGTGAAATTAATTTTAATTGAATACCAATTTAATTTGTGCTTATTGTCATAAAAAATATAAATAAATATAAAAAAAATATCATATATAATTTATAAAAATACAGTTTATTGATATTCTTTAAACGACTTTATTGTTGATGGCTTTTAATAGGCTTGTTTTTGTTACTTAGAAACCGATGTTCCTCAACCGTCAGTAAAGTTAGCACGCGTTGTGTCAGGCCAGGAGCCCATTGATTCTGGTGGTAATGATATTGTTGATTCTGGTGGATCTTTGTCTCAGGGATTTTTGCTTCTAACTCTGGTGGCCAGCTTTTTTTCCCATCTTCTAATTTATCACTAATGCCAGTTTTGACTGTGTATTGATGTATTGATTGGGAGAGATCGAATCATCGGCAAGATCTGAAATATAATGTGTATAAAATCATGATAAATTCATATTTTTAAGAAGGCATGCTATTATTTAGTTATTATGTTTTAGATCATGGACTGCTTTTGATAGTAATTTTATTAAATGCTAAAAAAATTCTGACTGGCTGGTGCTTAGTATGCGCGTTTTGTAAATTGAGCAGAATTTTTAAATAAGAAATGAATAACTGTTGCTGTTTAATATTTGAATCGAGATTGAAATAAATTTGGGTTGTATTTTTATATATTACATATTGTAATGTATCTATTTTCTGTTATATTGTCCATAATTATGAATGATAGTTTCTTAAACAATAGCTAAGAAAGACTTTAGAGTCTAAAGTCTGGTATTGACCTTTTTAACACTGAAACAAACTGATTATATTAAAGATCTCATATCTTGCATGTTGCACTTGTGATTACATGGAAATTTTGAACGACAGCTAAGATTGCTGCTCCATTGTTCTGGGATTGCCATCCTATTTATGTAAAGTTCTGATCTATTATTTACATATTTTAAATCAGATCTTGAAACTCAATTTTCAGTGTGTGCTTCAATTTTATTTGTGGTTTTATGATGTGAAGAATTATGAGAATGCTCATTATGATGATGTTATTGTTACACAATAAAGATCTTGTAAACATGAAAATACTCAAAATGTGCATTTTATTAGAACTATATACTAATTAAATATATGATATTAATATTCTGCTTTATTTTCAGTATCTACTACAGAATTATTTGCTTTTTTTTTTTAGTACACTCTTGTTTGTAAGCGTTGCATCTTAACAATGTTTTCACGTATTGTTGATTAGAAATGCTTATTCATATACTGGTTTTACATGACAATTTTTTGGTATGCAACAGTTCTACATTGTAAATTAAGCTTGAAGCTGTATTACTAAACAAAGATTAAATGATGTTTAATATTAGATAACGTTTAAAATATTAAATATTATTAAAGGATTTAGTACCGGTAGCATCTAAATTTATCATTGTGAGATTTAATAATCTCAGGTAAAAAGTAGAATTATTACATTTTGTCAATTTATATGCAATTAATTTCTTTTAATTGACTGTTTTATTATATTTTAGTTTATATATTGGCTTTTATCCTACGTTTTCTGTTATATTTTGTCAGCTGGTTTATTTTAAAGCAGTTTCTATCTACGAATTAATAAGCAACAGACATATTTTTTTATTAAAATATGTTGGAAAGTAATTAATCGATTAATTAATTAATTAGTCATGTATTTCAAATACGTTAGGTTAGATAGGTTATGATAGGTTAGAAAGCAGAACCAGAAATTTTAAGACGATATGTACATTTAGCACACAATATCCAATTCTAGCGAATTAGTTCATTTATTTATTTATTAATGTGACATCAGCGCAAAAAAGTATCTACAGTGTGTATAGTGATAAATAATGATTAGAATGTATTTTATACTAATTTATAATAAGAAAAGTTAAAGATTATATAAATGTTATGAAATTAAGTACGTGGAAACGAAGTGTTGAGTGACATATCCCTAATCAAGTTTCAATCTAGTCCACTAGATTTGTTTTAATATGAAACTGTTAAATCAGTCTTGTCTTTATTAATTGAAAACATGGAGATTTATGATAGCTATGTTACAGTTTTCTTAATTTTAATAGTCATTAATAAATAAGATGGATTACATACAGTTAAGAGAATCATATTCTAAAATAGATGCCGAATCACTCTTGGTTTACATGAAGCAGATTATAATGATTAAATTATTGCTGTATTTCTTGTAATTTTATACATCAAGCAGTTTATACAGACAATGTTCATAACAATATTTCACAACTAAACTAGATTACTGACTAACTGCGCAACTGTATATAGCAACAGAAGTACAACAATAAGAAAAATAAATGTCACAAAAACCACGTCAAATTTATCTTGCATTATGCGAATGAAAATTCTAAATTCTTCTCTGATACCGCTTTTTGATACAAATATTAGTACCGGGGAAGGGTTTTTTCTCAAAAATTCAAACAAATTAAAAAACTTGAAAGCTCTAAATCGTTTTTCATTCAATTTTTGTAGGAGTTATAAGCAATTTTTCTATAATAAATGAACGTCCAATATCTGAGCCGTTTTAAATATATGTTTTCATAAAATATTTTTATATAAAATATCTTTTCGTATATTTTCTTCAAATATTATTTTACAAACTTATGAGTTCAATAATCAATACTTGGAAGAAATCTTTAGATTATCAAACATTCTTAATTGTTATATATAAAATTGTTATTCGATAATTCATTACATTTAATATATTTACAATATGACTTGCCATTTATTAGTAGAAATTTAAAATAACATTTATATTCAATTGACATTAAACCAGGAACGCCATTTGGCAAAGTGGCTAAAATAAACCCAAATAGCCTACGTGTCTAAATATTTATTTTTAAAATTCGTGGGGGGGGGCAATTTCCCTCTTCCTGTCTGCCTCCTCCCCTTTGACAAAAATGACTTGATTCAAATAATGACAAAACAAGACACAATTAATTAAAAAGTTAACAGGTTGACCCGAGATCTGTAAGCCTAAGTTCGAGTAAAAACTTGCAGAAAGTTACAAGCGATTGGATAGCATTTGCAGTAAAACAATAATTGCGAAGAGGGTTATAAGTTAGTGTATATAGTAGATATTGTGGATTCAAAAAGATAAAATTTATATTAGGGACGTCATTTAAACTTTTTCCAGGGAGGGGGGGGGGCGGGGTGGCGGCAATTTTTAAATCTGTCCCTCGCTCCTGAATTAATAAAGGGCAAGTTATTAATGAAATATGTTAAATAGTAATGCTTTGGATAGAATTTTTGTAAAGGAAAAATGTATTTGGTGTAATAAAGATATTATCAAAAAACAAAAGTTTAAATAACTGTAGCCTACAATTTAATTGAGGAGGAAAAGAAGTAAAATCCAAAAAGGTAGGACTATGTCATCGCTGTTTTCTGGGGAAAAATTTCTGAAAAAAGTTGAAATGACTTCTCGATTGTTTGTAGGCGTACATTGTCTCAAGCTATAGTATACCATCAGCAACAGGAAGCTGCTGCAGACGACAAATAAAATTCACAATAACAACATCTATCATAATGGTCGTACTAGTACCTGGCACGATAGGTCTAACCAAATGTGCCTGGCACGAAAGGCCTACCTTAATGCGGACCAATGAACAGGTAAATAATACCATTTTGCAAACAAATAAACCATACAGCTTTAATCGCATCGGGTGATTCGCCAGTAGTAACGCAAAGTTGAACCTTATTCGTTAATAAAAATAGATTTGCAAACATTGAACAAATTAGAGTTACAGAACGCTCCTTGTCCGTAGGTGCGAGATAGGCCTATTGATGCTGCGATTTCAAACGAGTAAAGTTGATGCGATTTATTGAAAGTTGACAAAAATTTGTATTTAGTGTTAATAGTTGCTAATAAATATTGTAGTTAGATAAAAGTCAATTTTTATAGTACAATTTATCGTGTATTGAAATGGATCCTCTTTTATATATATGTCTAGTTAATACGTTTAGGCCTAACATATATTATATCGAGACATTAATTTAATCATATTAGTCTATTACTAAAATCTACATATTTTTTCAGTAACCAAGATTATCTTATTAAAAATCTAATACAGTCGATGAATTTCCTGACGGATTTGTCAGTTTTAGAGTTGAACTGAGTGGGACTTTTCGTGTGGAGGTTGATCTTGAAACAATTTCAGGAACGGACCCATGACCGTTCCTGAAAATCCTACTAAAAATATTCGTCGCAAAATTTCTGATACACTTACATTTACTGTCATTCCTAATACTGGTTTAAATTGTCAGTGCTAGTGACTGCAATTTTGTCAAGACAAATGTTGCATTTTATTACATTGTAGACCCTAATTGTGACAATTACAACGTAACAAAATTGTGACAGTTTATATGTGCAATAAATTAAAAGTAATATTTGAGTGTTTTGATTTTGTTCGGAATGTGATAGCCACATTATCTTCAAGATGCTCAAAAAGTAAGATAAAATTCCTAATGAAGAAAACGTAAAGATTTTTAGGTCTCAAAAGTCTCAACTTTGCTCAAATTTCCTTTCTCACACTGTAGTGTGAACTTTATTCAAAAAAGGCTGTGAACAACCACTATATTTTACTCGCTGACAAACTGCAAGTTTAATTAATGAGGTAGGGCCTGTATTTGTGATCAAATGCATGAATATCCGTAGCCTTTTTGTGACCGCCTGAAAATTCTGAGTTTGACAACCTCTTACGTTGACTAACTGTAACTTAAGTTTATGTGAGAGGAGAGTTACTGTAGGAAGCAGGGTCGCCGCAACGGTTTTCTGTGTGTGTGTGGGGGGGGGGGGCATTTTTTATTGGATGATTTTTTAAATTGTGTAATGCATTGTTATCAGATACGCAACGTTTCTTCATTTAACGACCTTTTTTGCTTATTGACCAATATTTTCTAATTTTTGGTATGAGGTCTGCAAATACTCCTAGCTTAATATATTTCCTGCGATATGGGGTAGGGGGAGGCTAAAATCGTAACCTTTCGCGTAATGACTTTTTGACCCTTTTGACATTTACATTTATGTATCTCAATTTAAAAATTGTATAGAAATTTTGCCCCCGAAAATTTTGTCAAAATTTCTAAAAAATTATTGAATTAAGATACATATAACAAACGTCATAAGGTTCCAGAAGCTGATTTGCCCCTTCTCTGCTAAGGTCCAAATTTTCCTTCTGGGAGCTGTGCTTCCATTGCCCCTACCCCCTATCCAGGAGCCCTTGGTAGGAGGCAGGGGATATATTGAGTGATCGTACAGGAAAAATTAGTGATCATTATTTTTGGGTCATTTGTTAGGAAAGTAGGAACGTACTTTCAAGTCAGATTTGATCATCCATGGCCTGTGCAGTTTTAATAATGCTAATTTGCAATTATTATAGGCTTAATTTTGCAATAGATGAACAATAATGAACTGTGTTTCTCGTTATCTATTTCACTTTGAACTGTGAAAATGATTCAATGGAAATCTCTGAGACTGATCACTGCGGTTTTGTGTACTGCTGTGGGTTAGTGCCATTCATTTAACATTGTTAATATTATAAAGATATGTTACAATCTCTGAGTCTGTTAGACCTAAACATTTTTTTTAATGTAATATATTTCTAATAGAATTCTGGAGATTAGTTATATTGGTTGAATATGCAATACTAATATAAGTTAATAGTGATATAAGCTGATAGTTGATATTTTAAAGTGGTTTAAATTAAAAGAACTAAAACATCATGCAATTATAGTCTAAATTATTGTAGTCATCAGTTTATTTTGTTATTTACTGTGAATAGCTGCAATTTATTTTAGTAATCATACAATTTAAAAATTATATTTGTGAGTTATTAGCAACAGAAAACTTAGGAAAACTTTAGTATTGTCTAAGTTTAACAACATGTTATTACATTTAATTTATAATTATATGAATATTTATGTAGTTTGTGCTCAAGATCCTACTGTGACAATAGAACAAACAGATCCACCCACTGTGCTAGGATCTCAGAAGATGGTCGCAACGAGAGATCGCGATGTTACAATGGATTGCTATGTTGAAAATCTGCTTGCTGATGCCACGGTATCTATTTATGATTTTTTTTCACTAACAGCATGTAAGATGACATTTAAAATCACAAGTATAATTTCTGCATGGTGTATATTAATAAATTCCACAATTGACTTAAGGCATTGCAAATATGGATGGTAACGACAGGCTTCACCGAAAGAAAATATATTTATACACAGGGGGCGATAAAAAATAACCCCATAGCGATTTTGTGATACTTAAGGAAAAATTAATGTTTTTCTCAAACTTTTGTCACTTTGTAGAGGTAACAATTTTGCATCAAGCAACTAAATTTCACTTTGATATCTCGATGCGTTCAAAAGGTATGAAGGTTCTACGAAAAAAACGTATAGTTTAAAACTCTAAATTTACAAAGCTTTGTAGTAGAGCAGTTTCAAAATTTGATGTATCTTATTGAAATAATTTTTAAAATGTGAAAAAAGATTTAAAATGTGTTAATTTTTGGGCATCATATCATTAAATAACTTAGATAAGAAATATAGCATTTGTCTGTTGTAGTGTCGGCATACGGTCACTTTCTTGATGCTGATACGGATGTGACATTGAATTTTTAAGGCAAATAATTTAAAAACTTCATGCACATTAGTTTTCATTCTATCGTTACGTTCGCTATGACATAGACACATAATACTTCTTTGGAATTTTTCCATCAGGATGGTAGTTCCTGGTGGTTCCGGTAACTCCAAGGGTTATTATTTGACAAATATTTAGAACCTCTTTTAATAAAGTAATTCATAAAATTTAGTAATGTTAAAAATATTGCCTTGGTTAAATTGAAATTTTAGGTTTTTTTTCTTTGTAGAAAAAAATAATAACTTCTGAACGCATCGAGATATCAAAAGTGAAATTTGGTAGTTAAATGTCGAATTTCCTCCTCTACACACTGTAAAAAATTATCTAAAGTTGAGAAAAGCCCTAGATAAATTAAACCAATGGGGGACGAGCAACACATTCTATCGCTTGCGCATCACGTCAAAGAATGAACATGTTCAGTCTTCCTGCAACGTCGTCGATGCGTCGCGGCGATACAATTTGTTGCCAGATCGAGAGTGCAGCTGCAAGTTGTATCGCCTGGATGCAGCGTATAACGGCGACGCATTAGTGACTTTTTTGCAAGGTCAAGTGAAAAATCTGTTGGCGATGCGTCGTGGCGACGCATCCGCTGCGTCGCGTCGATGCAATTTTTGTGAATCATGACTCTATGTGCACGTCGACCCACTAGCAGCGTGACATGCACATAAACACATATCGCCATGTGAATCAACCTACTACTTTATTACTTTATTTTAAAATGTTTGAACTGCAAATTTTTGATCATGACAAACCGCTGAAAAAAAAGCTGGCTGATAGAATTGTTAACTGATGTGGAGCAGTATGAGAAATATCTATGAGAGCATTTGCTTCAGTAAAACTCTAATAGCTACTGCGGTATCAGTTCACTCACTAATGCTGAGTGAATCTGTGGCTTTGGCACAATTTAGGCATTGCCTATGAACTCAGCGATCAGAAGTATTAATTTTAGACATACATGTCCGACAGGTAATTTGTGTTGGTATTGCCTGTCAGAGAATTTTATAAACTTGTTTTGTTTCTTATTTAGGTTCGATGGCAAAGATACTATGTAGGTATAGATGGCCGGCCTCAGACACAGCCACTATCTGAAGATATGGCTCTAGATGATAATATTCACTATGGCCTAGAGAAACCAACTCCATTTACTTGGAGACTGAGAATAAGAGCAATACAAGTTTCAGATGAGGGATTGTACACCTGCTTTGTTCAGATCACACTGGATATGACAGTTTTTGATCAAATGGCAGTTACTGTTGTTTGTAAGTATATTTCATTTATTACAGTTTATTGTTCGATGCGATTAATGGTCGACTATGGAAAGATTATAAATACTCAGATTCCTACGTATATAAAATTTGAAAGTGATTACTAATTACTTCAGAATTTGACCATTTTAATCAAATTTAACCACCAAGGTCTTTTTTTAGTCTCATCAAAATGGTCATTAACGTTAAATTATATTAAATCATTACTAACTGATTTATTAATTACTGTTGCTTATGTATATCAGATTTTATATTCACATAAAATAGCTTGTGATAATAGGTCATATATCAGTAAATCAAGATAATAAATGTAGTGAATTTTTATGCAGTTGCTCCTTATATGGACCCAGCAGCGGTTAGCTCCGATACCTTAGTAAATGCCGGTGACTCGGTAGATCTTGTGTGTAATGCGACGGGCAGACCTGATCCAGTAATAATATGGAGTAGACTGGGTGGAAGTTTGATGTCTATAGGACAGGAAACATTTGAGGTGCTGATTATCTTTTTCTAGTTTGTCAACAAGTGACATAACATGTAATAGTGTGTCAGTCATTCGGTTAATACTTCATATAATATTCCAGAATTGATATGCACTTATATTTTCAAATTGATGTGCACTTATATTTTTGATAATTTCAGTAATTTTTAAGTCATATAATCATATTACAATGTATTCTCAAATCTAGAAAAAAGAAAAAAATGAATATGCTATCAAGGTTTGCAATGATTAGTAAAGAAATGGATTATAACTGTTATCTATTTTAAACCTGTAGGTGTTTTCTGTTTTTTATGTAGGAAATGTAATGTTTATATTTACAGTCTTGATGATCTATCAATTGTGATGGCATTATTACTATTTTTAGACATAATTGTCATGTTATTATGTTTACTGTATACATGTCAAAATTGTTTGCTGCTTAAATGTTATTTATAAGTAAAAATAAAGCAAATAAGAATAAATAAAAAAATTAAGTTAAGTGTTCCGTTTTTATTGTGAAAAGCTTCATATATTATCTTTTTTATTGGTGCGTGCTATATATATTTTTCCTCCTTATTAGTGAATTTCAGTGAATTATGTTGTTAATGGATATTTATTTTTCTATGGCCATATTGTCTGGTTAACTCATTTATCACACATCAGAAACAAGCTAACAGAAACTTTCGTCAGTTCTAAAATTTCAATCCTGGAAAACATTAAACAGGAAGATTTATTTGCATCGTCTTCAGATTATTGAGCTAACAGTTATAAATTAAATCAGACTAGCTGATCTGATACAGCCAATACTGTTCTCAATAAAATCCCTTTTTTGGACCAAGGAAAAAGATACGAAAACAAGCCAGCTGATAATACTTTAAATTTATCTGTGTATCTCATCATTGTATTTAATATGAACATAAAGATTGCAGATTTTGGTTTCAGTAATGAATTCACTCGAATTCATACAGACTTTTGTCTGATGTTTTTTCTATAAATTTCAGGGCACTGATTTACTGTTAAACAATATTCAAGCGGATGACATAGGCACTTATAGATGTACAGCTACCAATAAATATGGTTCTGCTGTTGTTGATATCGCTCTGGATGTGCAGTGTATGTTATTAATGTTTTCATTTATATCCTACTGATTAAAGAAATGGTATAGGTTTAACATACCATTATATTACAGTATATAAATGCGTATGATAAAGGTATCACAATTACACTATTACTACTTCACTGAAATGACTGTTGTGTCTGTGCCTCAATATTGTATCTAAATGACTAGTGTGATCAGAACACACACAGCATAATGCCCTATCCAGTGATATTTTATTTTGTGACATTTTAAATTGATAGCAATTTTAAAATATTTATGAGTTATAAAATGTCATGAGTTTCACAACATTTTGACTGGCATTTGAAAGCATTTTGATTATTCACAAGTTAGTTAGCACACTGGATCGCATCAACTGGTTTATTTCATTCTAATATACCATGCTTGAGTTTTTGAATATATTCACTAATATAAATGTCATTTTTCAATCTAATATATCATGGCAAGAATAAACATCAAAAGAAACTTTAGAAAATAGTTCCTTTATATTTAGGCCACCTATCCCTTTTCTAAAAATTACAATTAATTTTTATTAATACTTATTCTCACAATATGTATTTTCAATTGTATATAATGGATATTAGTTCTGTATTCTATTAGTTCCGTATTCTGAATCTTTTAGTTTCTTTTTCCTGACTGTAACCATTCAAGAACAAGCTTCAAACAATGTATAATTTATCTTTAATTGCAATATAAAATTACAAGTATATAATTGAAAAATATCTGTTCTTGAATAAATTAAATAAATTAAATAAATGTCCTGTACTTGCAATTTTTATATAGCAGATTTTTTCTAATGTGTTATTTTTCTAATACAGTTCAGCCAATTATAACAGTGACACGTCCTGTAGTAATGCAGGCCATAGGGTACAGAGCCGAGCTACAGTGTATGGCTGAGGCTAATCCTTCTCCTGACCCTGATGCTGATATAACTTGGGTTAAGGGTTCAACAACTTACTCTGTGTCTTCAGATAGGTAACTTCTAGCAATTAAAGTGACTCTTTCAAAATTTCTCAACCTTATGCTTTTATTTAGTTAAAATGTAATTTAATTTTTTTACTTTACTTTAATTTTACAATATTTCATGAGATTTTATTCGGTGCATAACTAAACTATCTTCTTGCGTGAAGGCTTTGCAAAAGTTGCGCACTCTTACAGCTGAAAGAGAACACTGATCCTATATATATCCATTGTACTATATATAAAATTGGGTATTTATCCAGTTTTTTGTGTAATATTTTGTTTTATGTATATCTTATTGTGTTATGACAGCTATGATGTTCAGTTCATTAATGGCGCCTTCTATCAATTTACTTATGAACTGACTATCAGAAGTGTAACTGCCGATGATTATGGAATTTACCTATGCAGAATTTCTAACACATTTGGCATTTCTACGGGTCAAATTCTACTTAAACGTAAGTTTATACTGCATAATGTATTCAAGCAGTAATTTTCTAAAACAGAAATTAACTATTGGATACATTTTGTGTGTGAAATTACTTATAATTAAATAACAATTTCATTTGTGCCATTTCAGATTTAAAAAAATATTGTCGTAGTTTTTTAAAATCTTCCATGCTAGTTTTTGTGAAACTGACATATACAGGGTGCTCCAGAAATAACCCCCTAGAGACACTGCGATAACTATGCCAAAAATAAATAGTTTTTCTCAAATTTTTGTCAGTTTGTAGAGGAGGAAATTTGACATCAAAGTACAAAAATTTCACTCTGAAACTTCAATTCGTTCAAAAGTTATGAAAAAACTTCAAATTTCAATTTAACCAAGCTCTATAATAGCGAGCAGTCTATAATTTATAAACGACTTTATTGACATTGCTTTTTAATTATTTTTATGTTGCACAGAAACTAATGTTCCTCAATCTTCAATAAAGTTAGAACGTGTTGTGTCAGGCTTGGAGCCTATTGACTCTGGTGGTGATGATATTGTTGATTCTGGTGGATCTTTATCTCAGGGATTTTTGCTTCTTACTCTGTTGGCCAGCCTTTTTTCTCATCTTCTAATCTATCACTGATGGATCTCATCACTGATCTAGAAATATGATGTGTATAAAATAAATCACGAGTAATTTATATTTTTTAGAAGACGTGCAAAGTAAATAGATTATTTGTTTTAAAGTTCTATTTAGTTTTTGCATTTTAAATCTGAAATAGTTTGAGAGTTTAATAATTTTATTAAATGCTAAAAAATTCTGATTATCTGTTGCTTAGTATGCTCGTTTCGTATTTTTTTATAATAATAAGTTTTTATAATAAGAAATGAATAACAATTGCTGATTTAATTGGAGATTGAAATTAATCTTGGTTGTATTTTTATACATTACTTTATTTGTTTATTGTTACATTGGCCATTGCTAATGATAGTTTCTTAGCTAACAGTTAGATCAAGTCATGTATTGACTCTATATAAAACGCTAAAATAAATTGATTATATTAAAGATCTCATAACTTGAGGACATTGCTGGTCCATTGTTCCGGAATACTTTCATATCATGTAAAGTTCTGATCTATCATTGATCTCAATTAAGTCAGAGCTTAAAACTCAATGTTTAGTGTATACGCTCTCATTTTATTTGTGCTTATATGATGCAAAGAACTATTGAAAAGATTATGATGATGATGATGTTACTATTAGACATTATATTGTAAAACACATCCGTAAACAGGAATATTTAGAGGTTGCATTTTTCTACAGTAATATTTTAATGAAATATATGATATTAATAATCTGCTTTATTTTCAGTATCTAGTACAGAAATACTTGCATTTTGCATTTATTCCATTGTGTTTGTATCTTATCAATGTTTTCATATTTTGTTGATTGCAAATGCTTATTTATATACTGGTTCGTATTTGCAAGCAACATGATAGATATTTCTCGTTATGTAACAGTTCCAGTTTGAAAATTTTGCTTGGATATATTAGAAATATTATATTAAAGGATGTTTAATATTAGATAACGTTTAATAATATTAGAAGTTATTAAAGGATTTAGTAGCATCTAAATTGATCATTATGCTTTAATAATCTCACAAGTAATGTTATTAATGTTATTTTATGCAATGATTTGCTACTAATTTCTTCTGATTGATGGTTTTAGTATATTTTAGTTTCTACATTGACTCTTATTTTCCAGTTATATTTTCTCAGCTGATTTATTTTACATCAGTTTCTATCATCGATTATTATTAATATTAGTAATAGATGTATTTGTTTAATAAAAAGTGTTGGAAGTAGTTAATTGATAGTTAATCAATATCCACAATTAATTGGTTAGAATGTAGAACAAGATATTTGAAAACAGCGCATGCATATAGCACACAGTATATAATTGTAACGGCTCAGTTTATTTATTTGTTTCATCAGCACAAAAACATATCTATATAGCAATAAATAAAGATTTAAATATATTTTATACCTTCAACATTAATTCACAATAAGGCAATGTAAAAGATTCTATAATTGTTGTGAACAGAGTGTGTAGAACCAAGTGATGAGTGAATAGTTTCAATCCAGTCCACTAGATTTGTTTTAATATGAAACTGATAAATAATTCTTGTCTTAATTAATTTAAATCACCCAGATTTATGACAACAATATTATAAATTTATTTTAGCAGTTACATCAATAAATAACACGGAATACAGATAAGCAAATCGAATATTGACAAAACATAAATAAAATAGATGCCATAGCACCACTGACTTCCCTGGATCAAATATCATGATTCAATTATTGCTGAATTGCTTTCAATTTGAAAGCAAGCAGTATCATTCTCAAAACATAAAATATTATATTAAATATAAAACAGTTTATTACACATCAAGCAGTTTATACAGACAATGTTCATAAATATATTTCACAACTAGACTAGATAACTGACTAACTACGCAACTGTATATAGTTACAGAAGTACAACAATAACAAAGCGTCACAACAACTGCGTCAAATTTATCTTGTATGCTAATACCAATTCATTTAAAATTAATTTCTGTGTTTTTTTTATTTTAGTACCGGGGGCGGGCGGAGTTTTAAATGTTCACAAATGTTTTGAAAACTTCAAAATTTTCAAAAAATTCAATTCGTACATTATATTCTTATGCTTATAATAATAATATCCAAAATCTGAGGCGTTCTTATTAAATATTATACATTATTTTCATAGAATATTTTTGATTACATTTATGAGTAATATTACTCCAAATTTCGAAACGAAGCAAATAAATGACACTTAGCATAATCCTAATTGTAATCATAGTTGTATCTAAATCCTCCGGGATTGCTAATCGATTTGTAATCTTACGAGAAAGATGAATAATATCAATCATAAAAGTGTAATAATAATTGTCCTCGCTTCGAAATAGCGAGTTAATTTAACAGAATCGGAACAATAAATGCACTCGCATGTGAAGATTATATCAATTTGTTACGCAACGACAATAAAACATCGAAACATCAGTATATACAGTATATCTAAACATATATATATAATGATACACCGAATCAACATAAAATACCGGTATAAGCATTATTAAACAATATCACATGTTAAAATCAATATAAAATAAATAAAACTAAAAACCAATATCAAGGTGCAGTTACAAAAATGATAAAACTCATACAGCTGACAAAATGAAATATTTGATTTATCAGGTTAAAACGCAAAATTAATCCTAATACAAAAGTATTAACAGTATTAACAGTGATAATAGGAGCTTATTCAAGCGCAGCGGCATAATTAATAATGTGTCCGTTTTCCAGTCTGTGAGTCAAAGATTCAAATCTTGCCCAAGCGTATTATAAGTACTTCAAAAATATTACGATGCATAAATATTATAAAAAAATTACTTTATATTGTACAGGCTTTCATTTACTGGATATTGTACAGGCCTTCATGTACTTTATATAGTACGGGCTCTCGTGTACTTTATTTTACTGTATAACAGTTTAAGATATCAAATAAAGATGAACCTTGTACAGTAATATAATGATGACATTATTATAAGACGATTTGGAAATTTCTTTAAGTTGATGCGTTGCTTAGATTCTAAACTAGCAGTAACGTACAAAAAATGAAGTTAAAAATTTTTTTTAAAGTATTCAAAAAACCGCAACTAATATTAAATTTTTTCTGAGACTGAAACACAATTATCTTGAAACTAGTACAAGAACTGAATTTAACAATATTCCAAAACTGAAACTAAAACTTAGTGTTCAAATAGAAAAGAATAAAAATTAATATTATATCTGGACTAATAATATACAATGTTTGTGACTCTGATCAGTTAATAAAGTAAATAAAAGAGGCCGTATTTTGATATTGATTACTATCATTATAAATTAATTGTAATATTAATAAATGAAAAATGTATACATCGATAATGAATTGACACTGAATTGACTAAGAAACTAAATGATTATTAATTATATTAATGACAAGAATATAAAAACAGATATATGGTATAAGCGAGTGACTATACAGTAATAAAGTGATGACTAATTAGAAAACAACTAGTAAGAAAACATAAAGAATATGACTTAGAAAAATGTAGCAAATGGATATTGTGAATAATATATTAATTTCTCCATTTTGCTTAATGTAACATCAACACAAAAATTTATTTAGTGACAAAAACTAATTGAATTATATCAATATTCAATCAAAGTAACACAAAAATAATGATGTTGATGATGTCAATATTGTGAACTAGAAATGAAATATATGCCTACTAACAAGTTATACTGCTACATGCTCATCAAAAATTCTTGTTTCAACATTTGTATTAAAGTGGCGTTAGTTACACAACGTTACAGTACTGATCATGACAGACAAATCACTTATACTATGTGAAACAAAATATATTGCACAAATTTTACAAAAAATCACAGGGAATAGTTCTCATTTTCAGATAAATATTTCTTATAAAACTTTACATTTGAACAAATAGAAAACAAGCACACATAAAATATAAGGTTAACACTAGATGCAGAAAACAATCAGAATATTGCGTGACACGTTAAATCCAATGACTTTTAAAATATTATGAACAAGCTTCAACTTCTTTAACACTGTCGCATATAGAACTGTCGTAATAATAGAGTCCTGTTGAGACTTTTATCACAGTTTGATCAATATTAAAAGTGAATAGGACTAGATTTGTGAATATTTAGGTTCTTACGGATTGTTTTAACTCACAGCAGAATCAGAAGCGTGATGCTGATGATAATGATGAAAAGAAGAACAGCGATTGCTGTCCATTGCTTCCAGTCTGATAAAATAACATTGTTTTTGCTCGTTAGCTTTTATCATAGAGGCGCATCAGTAAATAGACTATTTATCAACACACGATACTTTTATTCAAAATAGAAATAAATATTCAATTAACAAATAACGACGAAAAAAATAACATAGATAATGCTATATCAATATCAGATTTAAACTTTTTATACAATATCTTGATTTAAATAGAAAGCGCATTAAACGAGATTTGAAGGATACTTACCAGCAATGAAAAAAATGAAAAATAAGTCTATAATAATAATAATCATCAGTACACCGATTAATAACAACTAAAAGATTACTACTAATTAAAAAGTAATTAATGAAAATGATAAATGAATTAATAATGAGTACCTCTGCTAATATGCAGGAGTCTGAAAGTTTTCTTCAATGCGCCTTGTACACGAGCGTCAGATGAATATAATTCTTGGACATCTCCTCTCAACATGCTGAACACAAATACACTTCGAGTTGCATACAAATAAATACATGCAATGCGCTATTTCAATTCTAAATGCAAAAATCTGAAGTAAAGATTCCTATAATGACTTTTTGTTTGCTAGTTGCTCAATGTCACGGCATAAGAAACAATATGAATATAACTAGGTGAATAAAAACTAAAATTTATCGTATAAAAGAACTCCACGAAGAAAATTAACAATGCTGACAAGATGAATGACTTAAATAAATGATTGCGTAATGTTTTGCGTGCTATCACAATATTTGCAACAATAAGCGATTTCATATAAAAATAATGCAGAAAATATTGCAATACTTTTTAAATTCTATATAAACATTTAAACTGCCCTCTACCTCCTGAAGAATGCTTACGCAATACCAAAGCTTCTTTACATCCTCCGTACCGCTAACTGCTCTTCC
>JAQIXG010001499.1:0-21787 GCA_034700105.1 Oconnorella tubifera
ATCTTCCTGGCTAGAAATCGGCTCACTCACACGCCGAATGTTCCGCACTGTTCTAACGGACCTCGGGCGGCCGCTTCATGGTTTTCGTGCTATCGTACCATCGGCATCAATTTTTTTACAAAGTCGATTAAGACTCGTTTTACTCCGTGCTTTATTCGGAAACTCGGTTATAATTCGCTTGGCTCCCCATTGTTTTTCAATTCTCAAGTTTTTAATCAGAATACGCTCTTCAGCCGTTATTTGCGTCATTTTATAAAAACTGTAAAAACTTTTAAAGGAAATATAATATAAAGATGGCGACCGGAAGTTAATGAAATAGTGACGTCATAGGTTGAGTTAGTAAATAAGAATTTTACAGGTTTAAATTCTCCAAAAAAACATAATTTGATTATATTGCGCAAGATTTCATGAGGGGGTCCCACTTTTTCAGTTGAAATCTTTTTCAGTTGAAAATCAGTTGAAGCTTTATTTGTGCTTTGTTTTCAAGAAGTAAAAGTTATTTAATACACTGTGGTAAAAGGGAGCAAAAGTGAAAAACAAAAAGAAGGGAGCAACACTTTTCAGCAAAAGTGTTGCTCAGAATTTGGTAAAAGTGTTGCTCAGAGTTTCTGCCCAGTTGAAAAGTGTTGCTAGATAGCCTATTTGTGTTGATGTGACATTAGGTGACAATGAAATAGTGAAGTATTTTATTTGTTCTGTATTAGTGATATTTTGATGTATATATTTTGAGGTTTTTGTTTAGATATTGTTTATTCTTAAATGTATGGATTATGAATTATATTACGAGTTGAGTCAAGTGTTCACTAATCACATGGGTTCTGCATACGCGTTGCTGATGTGACATTAAGCATCCAATAAAGAAATCCATAATAACGATAATGAAATAAAGTTTTTATTAATTTTGTATTGACAGGAAATAAAGAAACACTGGAGACATTACCTAAAGAACGTAATCAAGATGTGAGAGATGAACTTTTAAAGTTTCACTCGAAGCATTACTCAGCAAACATCATGTCACTTGCTATACTTGGAAAAGGTTTCATTTCTCCTATTTTATTTTAACTTGCAAGAATATTTTAAATATTTGGCTGCATTTTGCATTTTCGCTGTTGAGAAACTAAATTTGAAAAATTCTATAGCTAATTTGAGCATTATGATAAAGGCAACTTATGTCGGGTTTCAGGAAGCCTTTTTAACTCAAAAACTAATTTTAGCTATACTGGTTAATATATGTAAAGCCCATGGTCAGTACAGCTATTTCATTGGACTATGATATCATTTGATTATATAATGACATCATGGCTGCTAAACATTAATCTTTGTAGTAAACTTAAAGCGTTGTATGATTTAACCAAATTTTAAGAAATTGGTGCATATGTATGTATTCTATGCATATGTACGCTCCCTGGAACCCGACCATTAGAGTTGCTGTTTGACAGTTATTAAACTCGTTTATTGTCTTGTAATACATATTAAGCAACATTGATGAGTTTCTCAGTTTATTTATAATTTATGCGTTGTGATATCAAAGTAATATAATTTGTATGTATATGTATAGTATATGCGTGCGTAACTGTATTGTTTTTGTTGCTCAGTCACACTGGCTAATTTATTGTTTTTCATATATATAGCAAAACTGGCCAGGTGGCCAGATTGGCCGATACAAAACAGTTTGTAATGAAAGGCTTTGTTTTGCAAAATAATGTTACCAGCATCGCTTTAGATATTTTAATTTCAAGATTAATTGGATTCTATTGTGTACTTGAAGTAGAAAAAATCTTTGGTTTACGATTAGTGAAAAGCTTAAATCGGATGGATTAATTGCTGATATACCGAGAAATATAAATAGATGCGATGGCAAGATACTTATACAGTGTCTTTAGTTCTTATGCGCTTTGATTTTCTGGCTATAAGCCTAATATTCTCGAGTCATTGATTGTTGAAATAAAGAGAAATAAATCAGTTTTTATCATGGTTTTAATTGGGTTTAGTTAAATTTTATAGAGAGTTTAGATGAGCTTAGCGATATGGTTGTTGAACTTTTTGGAAATGTTTCCAATAAAGAAGTTGTAATTCCTGAGTGGAAGGATCATCCTTGTGGTCCTCAACAACTTAAGGTGAGAAGAGAATACAGAAATTGCATTTTTTAATTGTTTATTTCATCATTACCAATACTATATATTAATTAAATATACACAGAAATAATGAGAAAATGTGAGTATAGTGTATGTAATGACACTTAGCTAACTTTGAACATTTTGTAAATAAGATAATTTTCCTTTTTAATGGATATATATATATTATTCTATCTCTGAACGTTGAAGGAAGATTATTTAGAGAACTGTGTTGAGATCTAGTGTTCATTCATCACTTGGTTTCTGCATATGCCTGTTCACAACATTGACTTCTTGTTTAATATTATCTTATAATTGACTATCATATAGCAGCTAGTTCAATATAACTTTATATCAATATTAATTTAACTTCATTTCAGCATATGATTATATTTAATTTGCGCTTAATTTTTTTATGCTGATGTAATTATAATCAGCAACTAACAAATAAATCAAGTTAATCAAGGATAAGATTTTGTTTAACTTTATACAAACATCCCTTGTTTATATATACATTTAAGTTATTTCTTATTTATTCTTATAATTTATTTGTTTATTGTTTTATTTGTTAGAAAATTTGTTCCGTTGTTCCTATTAAAGATTCTCGTGGACTTAATTTAAGTTGGCCAATTCCTGATCAGCATCCGTTCTATAAGACCAGTGTAAGTGTGCTGGTCATTTGACAGTCTAAATTCTTATTATATTTCATAACGTTCATTCATGTCAATTTAGTTGCAATCAGTTTGCATTAGTCCTAGTAATTACTATGTAGGCATAGTAGTTTATATGGTTTTATATAGAATCATATATAATTTGGTTCCATGGTAAAACATTCGCAGACTAAATGATATCACCGATTGACTTATCAAAAGTCAGTTTAATCGCTAATCGGTGACATCATGATTAACTCTGAGCATCTGGAAATATAACACTAGCTCCATCTAGTGAGTGTAAACCAATTGAGAAAGAATTAGTTGAGTTTTATATAAATGCATTTACAGTCAATAGTTTGATTTTCTCTAGAAATATATAAGTTTCTTATTAGCGTGTTTTCAGTGAACATATTTCTTTGTGTAGCCCGGACATTATCTTGGACATTTGATTGGACACGAAGGTCCAGGAAGTCTTTTATCTGAACTCAAGAAAAAAGGTACATTTTACTGCAAGTTTTTGTAGTCGCTCGCTGATTAAATTATTCTCAGTTATTATAGTTATTCGACTGAATTGGCTTTACACTGTTTCATAGGCAAAATGGTTAATTCATTGGACACTGAAGCTGGAGATTTCAATTTGATAATTGTGTGATGCGCAGTATTTTACTGACTCGCTCCACTCTTTAGCGTTATTTTACAGCGCTTTACCAGGGACATTAACTTGACTTTATTATCTTGATGTTGTTTTTTTTTTAATTTTTTTTTTATCCGACTTTGTTTAGGGTGGGTGAATACATTGATGGGGGGAGAGCATGAGGGAGCCAAGGGATTTATGTTCTTTGGTATCAATGTTGATCTCACTGAAGAGGGCATAGGTAGAACTTGTATTTTTATTTACAGAAATATTATATATTTGTTTACAAATGTATCCGTTTAATTATATTCATAATTATAATTATATGGTTATTTGCATTGACAATTGATGCATCAAATTTCAAGATTATAGGTGTAATGGTAGAGAGCGTAACATGGAATAAACATGTACCGGGTTTGAGTCTTCTGTATTGCACTGTGATTTGCTGCAGCCTTTCATTTTAAAATTCATTTTATTTGTTAAAATTTAGACAAATTTGGAACAACTATGAATTCAACAAAAGTAATATTGGTGTATTCTTAAGATATGTTAGAATGTGTGTTTAAATTTTTACAGGTGAAAAGAATATCGTTGATAATGATGACATTCTTATTGCGTTTATTATTTCAGAGCATGTAGCAGACATTGTAACATTGACATATCAATATATAAACATGTTAAGAAAAGTTGGACCTCAGCAATGGGTGTTCAGAGAATGTGAGGTTTGTCTAGTAAAGTGTATGTCATTGATTCTTTCAGTTCTCATAATTACCATTATAATAGTTAATAATTAGTCACGATTATTATTTTCCTTGCGAATACAAAAAGATAGCTTATTGAAATATTTTAAAAGATAAGTTTTCATCTTTAACATTGTTTCGTCTGATCCGGTTTACAACATTGACGTCATTTGACTTTGTCGTGTGGTAGCTCAATGTTGATGCCATATTATTTATTAATTGTCAGTCATTCAGCTGCTTTTAATTAGACGACATTAAAGTGATAAACAAAGAATACATTTCAACGCAATCCTGAACCTTAATTTTTTTACAGATTAATTTGAAATATTCAGTTTTTTTTACTTTTAACTTTGTTGCATTTTTCTGTAGAGTCTGAGAGCGATAAGTTTTCGTTTCAAAGATAAAGAGAATCCCAGCAGTTACTGTTGTCATTGTGCTGCTATGCTGCAAGTCAGTACTTCATTAGTTGATTTAAACGTAACTTTTAAATTGAGTAATGCGAAACATAGAGCAGCCAAATTGAGCATTCTGCTAAAGAGTTCAGGAAGTTGCTATAAAATGCGTGTTTAACTAGTGTATAGTGCACTGGTGTATTATGCGCATCCTTAACAATTGCTGATCATCTACGAAGTTCAGTATCCTCTAATCATATTGATCTTTATGTACTTTATGTAAACCACTACTTTCTATTAATTGATGTGCATTAGGTGAAAATATTATTATTCTAGTCAGAATTAGATCATGATGGTTGGATTCTTCAATTTCTTGTAGGATTATCCAATCAAAGAAGTTCTATGTGCTCATTATTTTAACACTGAATATAAGCCTGAGTTAATTACTGATGTTCTAGACAAACTGACTCCAGACAATATGAAGTTAGTTCTTTACAATTATCATTTTGTTATTTAATTTTTTCCTATTCCCTCCTTCAGTTTTGCCATTTTGACTTTGGGCAACAAACATCTTCTTTTCTTTCCCTCTCCTTGTTATATTGTTTCTTTCTTTTCATCTCTCCTTATCTTCTTACGTGTTTTTATTTATTTTTTCTTCCGGTAAAACAAATTTATCTTTATTTCATGTTTCTAGCAGTTATATGCCTACTGTGCTGTTATTTTCTTTTATTTTTTCAATTTATTTATTTTGTGTACGATTTTTTTATGTTTTTTGCTTCTTATACTGCTCAATATATTTTATCAGTTTTAGTCTCATTGTAATTAGAAAGCTTGTTGCTAATTCAGGAAGCCAATAAATGTAACGTAGAAAATTTCTAAAATTGAGTTGACATCTACAGAATTCTCGAGTGTACGATAAGACAAAGTTAATTAAAACTCTTTTAAGTTTATCGTAATTTTTTCTTTGGTTGTATTTAGATGTTGTACACAAATTGACTTCTGGATATGGAAATTTTGACTTAGAACTTCTCAGATTTTAGAAAATCTGGAAAAACTTATGAATTTCCTCTTAATCGGTCTTTTCTTGGCTACCTTATTTTTGTCACAGATTGATGGTTGTTGGTCAGAAGTTTACAGACATAGCAAAAGAGACTGAGAAATGGTACGGTACTAGTTATTCCATTGAACAGATATCTGAAGAAAATTTGCAGGTTTACTTACAGTCATTGAATTTATATAAATAGCAAATTCATTATAATTAGTCCTGGAAATATTAATAATTATAATTAAATCCATAATAAAATTTTAGTTTGATTACTCTTGTTTTTTTCAGCTACAAAAATGTCTTGAAAATGTGTCTGTTGTTTTTGAAAGTATTTTTGATATGAAGCGGACTTGTCGTTGTTGTTTCTTTGTTTGTTGAAAACAAATTGTTTTAATTAATTTAAAGACATCTCAATTTCAGCGAGTAGTTTCAGTATATGAGTTACATTGTATTCTGTATATTGATTGTGTTCAGAATTTGTTTATACAATTAATGAATTGATTTAATTTTTAAAACAATTGATATAGTTAAGACCGATTTATGTATATATATTGTTGTTTGAATGCTTGTAGTATAAAGAACACATTATTAATCATTGTAACTTGAAGCAACTTTAATTTTTCTGTTAGTCCTTTATCTTCCTTTAATAGAAATAGGACAGTAATTCAGAATAAACAAATTTCTTATAAAAAAGTCTTTTATTTCTGAGAAAGAAACGCTCTGATTATTAAATAACTATTTCTAAAGTAAAAACTGTCAAAGCTTATTGAATCGGCAGATCCGGGTTTGATTTCTGTGTAGGTTCTTTTATTGCTAGCTTGCTCTTTGGCAATGTGCTTTAATTGACAGCTACTTCTGATTTCTTATTCAAATAATACAGTAATTCTGAGGTTCAAGTTAATTAAAAAAATGGAGATATCCGGATTAAAGGAAGTGTATTTTGGTTTGATTTTAACAGAAATGGAGCAACGCTGGTTTGACTGAAAGTCTTCATCTTCCTCAGCCGAATGAGTTCATTCCCGTTAACTTTGAGATCACTAAACGAGATGACGAGGTCAGTGCCTTTATTGTCTTACTGGTTAGAATGACAGACTTGGAACCATAAGGTTCAGGGTTTGAATCTCACAGGGCTCGCAATATTTTCTGATTGCTCTGCTTTTAAACATAGCAATCGTGTTTAATTTGATTTTGAAAACAAAATTTATAATTATAATATAGACATTATTTTTTAATCTGAATTTAGTTCTTCTGGTTGCATATTATTTAAATAATTACATATTGTGTGTTGCAGTTACTAAAGTTGTTATAATTTGAATTATTCTAATGATTTCCATTTTATTTTTCTGTATCTTTTAGATATATACTAATCAATTAATACAAATACGTGTAAGATTATTATAATGATACTTTTATTAAAATTACAATTGTATTAAATTTTATCATTCTTTCAGCCATTGTCGGTTCCAACAATACTAAGAAATTCTAAGATGACAAGACTTTGGTATAAACAAGATGATAAGTTTTTACTTCCGAAAGCTTGCATCTCTATTGATTTCAGCAGGTTGAGATTACATTGTATTTTTAAGAGAATTTCTTATCGAAAGAAATTATAAAAATGTCAGGAAAAAACTATAATTCTAGAAATCTGAATTTTTAATCTAAAAGTCTTACATATGATGTGATCATAATACTGTATGTGGCAGTATATATTTAATGTTTTAACATTCTCGTGTCTGATAAAATTATTTATATTATTTATTAAACAATAATAAATGTATTTTATCTTTACATATTGTCTAATAAATGCCTTAAGTTAATATAAAGTATTTGAAAGTAAAGACATTGAAATAAAGACACTGGTCTATATCATGGAAATGAACATATGATAGAACGCATGCTTTTGATACACATGTTCCATCGGATCAGCTAATATTACATTCATATCTTTTTTTTTTTTTTATTAGTCGCTATATGTATGAGTAGATCTCTGTTTCTTCTTGTTTGTACTAGTCCCTATGCCTATATGGATCTGTTGTCTGTCTGTTTGTACTAGTCCCTATGCCTATAGGGATTGTCTGTTGGTTTGTACTAGTCCCTATGCCTATATGGATCTGTTGTTTGTTTGTTTGTTTGTACTAGTCCCTATGCCTATATGGATCTGTTGTTTGTTTGTTTGTACTAGTCCCTATGCCTATATGGATCCTCTATCAGCTAATCTAACATACATGTTTGTTTCACTGATGAATGATTCACTGACTGAGTACACGTACGACGCTGAGCTGGCTGGACTTCGTTATGATCTACACAGCAGCATATACGGACTTATTGTTAGTAGAGAGTTTACATTTCATATTTCTTAGTTGTATTTATAAAGTAGTGCAAAAGTAATTATAAAGAGTGCAAAGTAATGATAAATCTATGCTTTCCAAGTAGATTAACTGTCTAATTAGACACTCCTAAAGGGTGCAGCAATGTAGGTAATATTTTGAGCCATTCAGGATATGAATTTGGATTATATAGTAATCATGTCGATGAATATTGTAGATGAGTGTGAGTGGTTACAATGACAAGCAACATGTTCTTTTAGAGAAACTTCTGGAAAAACTCACTTCATTTGAGGTGGACCCGCAGAGATATGAAATCTTGCTGGAAAATGTTAGTGCAGCTTCATTGGCTTATTTCATTAAATGAATTTAATTGACAAACATTCATTATTATGTTCAGTATAAGTGATTGTATAGTGTTTTCGCTTATAATGGTTTAGTTTATATGCTTGCATTTACTATAAGAAAATTTTGTACTGTTAAAGCATTTATATTTTTTATTGTTGTATTTCATGTTTGCACAGTAATAGATTTCTGAATGTTATGTTCATTTATTTGTTTTGGATTGTGTATAGCTAAAGTTTCTTTACAATATTTGCCTCTTGTAATAAAGTGTTATGTTTATATATAGATATATTATATAGAATGAACAACTATATTGCATTCAAATTGAAATGCATATTAAATTTCAATGAATAATCTAATGAAAACTTGATATTCATTACTTATCATTATTGCCAGTCATTATTTTATTATTTTTAATGAAACAATAAAAATGTAAAGATAAAATTTCTTTCTCTTCAGTATGTTAGAAGGTTGAAGAATTTCAGAGCAGAACAGCCTCATCAACACGCTATCTACTACACTAATATGTTGACTGCTGAGTTACATTGGACCAAGGAAGAGTTGCTAGAAGCAACTGATGGTGGGTTAAGTTTTATCACATCTTCAAAGTTATTTATCTTCTTTATTTAACATAACTTAGATCAGTCTAGAGAACCGTGATGATAATATTACTTTTTTCCGTTCACAAGGTCTGGTGATCATTATCATTAGTGTAATAATTATCAAAGTATCAATAATATATATATTATAAATAGTATTGCTATAGCTGTAATGTTAATGTAAGGATGAATGTTCATCTTGGTTTTTATCCTGATTTGCATTTATATCTTTATATGTCTTCAAAGACAGAAAAAATTTCTGTCTTTAATGTTCTTCAACCTTCTAACATTTGTGTCTAATGTTTGATAAATAAAGGAATATACAGAATATAGTTTTATAAATTGATGACATCATTTCTTCAATTTATCTACAGTAAATTTTCTGAATGACAATTTATATCTTACTAGAGTCTGAGTAGTTGCAATAGAAATTTCATTTAGAGGTTTCATTTTTACATTGATTAGGGTTTAAGGGTTACATTTTTAGAAGAACAAAATTAATATATATTTCATTCATTAATTTGTTTTACTGATTATCTATTGAGTTATTTAACATTGTTCCGTTTGCTTTGTTTTGGTTGACCAAACAATTCAAAGTGTAATAACACTTCAAGTGAAATTGACGCTGATTTAATTCAGAAACTCCTTATTATAATTGTCACTTATTTAATAAATTAACCACGATGCCTTATTATTGTTGTAGAGATGTCAATTGATAAGCTGAAGGCATTCATACCTCATCTCTTCTCTCAGCTGTTCATAGAGATGCTTATTTATGGAAATGTTAATAAAGAGGTCTGTTTAAATTTTAAATATATAAATCATTTCATTTATTGTTCATTTATTGTTTGTTTTGCATGCAACTCAATGTAATTTGAAAGTTACTTTATTAAGTTTAGCATTGTAATCACCTGTTGCGAATGAAGTTGAAGTTAAATGTATTTCACTTTGCGCATTATGCATTTATAATTCAATTGCTATATCATTTTTATAAGCTTTAAAACTTTAATTTTAATGAAATAGCTAGTTGATCTCTGATTGGATAGGATGAGTGTGTGTTTTTTTCAGCGAGCCAATACGCTGGCAGATATTGTGGAGCGCAGTTTGATTGACAAGTATAAGACCCGCCCACTGCTAGCCAGTCAACAAAGGCGATACAGAGAGGTTCAGCTGCCGGACGGTTAGTTAAATGCATAGAACTATTTGTACGTTTTATTTCATGTTTTTAGTTAGATTGAAGGTCTTTATGAATGTGCCTCTTAAGAGTAACTTTATCAAATTCATTTAAAAAGGTGTTAAAATTTTAATTTTAATTATGCTCTAGCACACTACATTATGAACTTTATTGTCCATCTTATTATATATTATAAATGAATAAGCAATATATGCAGTATTATAAATGAATAAGCATTTTGAGATTTATAGTTAAATGATAAAGTTATTTGATTTTTGATTACAATTCTGATTTTGATTACAATTACAGTCTTATAATTTATTGCTTTTTTCTGAGATCATTCTTACAATGATTTAATTCTTTCTGATTTTTGTCTTTATTTATTTTCAGGCGAATGTTATGTTTATCGTCAGAACAATGAAGTGCACAAGAGTTCATCTCTAGAAGTCTACTATCAGTGCAGCACACAGGAGACTCATTCTAATATGTTACTTGAACTGTTCTGTCAGATCATAGGAGAGCCTTGTTTTGATGTCTTGAGAACTCAGGAACAACTGGGTAACTGTAGTCATCATTATCATCAGCATTATTATCGTCATTTCTTACTCGATTTTCATTCTGGTGATTGTTCTTTATTGCTATAAAGTCATAATAAATTAATGATTAAATGAAATTTTTGCAGTGCAGGTTGGTATTAGGATAAAGCGTGAAGTGAGTTTTTTGTTAACTTTATTTTATAGGCCAAGTTTGCCTGCAGTATTTTTTCATTATAACGCTTAGTCTGTCATTTTTATTGACATTACTAGTTAAATGTTAGATGAATTACATCTTTAAGCAGATATAATTGGTTGTTGTGAAACTTAGATTCTTTATATAGTATTCTGAGAAAAAGTTTCTTAAGAATAATATTTAATGCACTGTGTTCAGAGTCGAGCATTCTCTGAGGACTTGTAATCTACACATTCTCTCGATAAAATCAATTATTGTGCTGATATGACATTAATATCAAAGCACAATTTGTTGTGTGCAGGTTACATAGTGTTTAGTGGAGTGAGAAGATCAAGTGGTGTACAGGGTCTGAGGGTACTAGTTCAATCAGATAAAAGTCCAGCCTATGTAGAGACTAGAGTAGAAGCTTTTCTATACAGTATGCAGGTCTGCTGATACTGCACACTTGCTTTTCTCTAACTTTACATTCTTTTTGTTTATGAACAAAGTATTGATTCAATTATGTTATAAATTTCGATCACAGAATTTTAATTTTCTTATTTCTTTTCTTGAATTATTATTATAATATAAATATTTTGTTATTATTTAAAGCGGTGATGCCACAAATGATTGACAAGTTCTTTATATTTTCTCTTTTTTATTCACATTTGTAGTCATATTATGAATAAAATCTTGAATTCCTAAAGATTTTTAGGTTTAGATTATTTATTGTTTTATGAAATTATATATCTGTAAATGACTTGTCTTGTTTATGACTGCAGTGATTTTAGTTTGTTAATATTATTTATTAGTGGTATTCTTTGTTATTTATTGTTTAAACAGCATATAAGAGTATAAACCGTACATGCAGGAATCAAATGATGAGAACACTTTTTTTATTATTATTTGTTTATTATGACATAATAGAGTCTGTGTGTGCAAACATCAGGCTCTGTAATTTTATATGCAATGACAGAACTATTATTTTTCATTTGTTTCTGTTTTTTAGAATCATATATCTGAGATGTCGTCTGAATTATTTGATACTCATGTTCAAGCTCTGGCAACCAAGCGCTTGGAGAAACCAAAGAAGCTGACATCACAAAACAACAGATACGTATCAGAGATATCTACCAGACAGTATAACTTTGAGAGAGGTATCTCAGATATTATCTCATTGTTATCGTATCTAGAACTAAAGTGCAATATTGTGTTGAATTGGAAAAGAATGATATTTTATAGAAAAATTGATTTTGTATAGTTTAATCAGAATTAATAGCTAAATTATAATCCTTAGGGTTGATCATATAACCCTAAGGATTATAATTTGTAGAGATTTTCTTAATGAAAAGAAAATATTGGATTAAATAACACAAGGGCAGCACAGTTTAATAATGTGATGGTATTTGGTACATATGGTCATCTATTCCAGTGCATTTACGAGTTTAGGACAATAGCCCCCTGGTCAATATCCTCCGGTCAATATCCCCCGGTCAATATCCTTCCGGTCAATTGCCCCTGGTATCAATATCCCACCAGTCAATATTCCCCTGCGTCAATACCCCCCTGGTCAATTTCCCCCCATTCATAAACTAAATTTAACACAATATATGAACATTACAAATCCTGTCATTTTTTACAACTTGCTTTTCATAGAGGGGGGGATTTTAATAAAATTCACACAAATAAATGTCAAAATATGTACTTTTCTAAGCAAGTTCATGCCCCCCCCCCCCCATCCTGCCACTCCCCTCTCCCCCTTCTAACAGATGACCCTTCTGCATTGTATTAAATTTGCTTTAATTCTTGTATTTCATTAAAGAAGTTGCAATGAAAACTTACATTTATATGAAACTCTATAGAAATGATTGCAGAGAAAAAGAGCGCATTATTTAGATAGAAACTATTGTAAAGTTTCTGTTAATCTTATTGCTTTGTAATATTAATTGTGTAAGATATTAACTACTATTACTTTTCATTTTTAATATGAGTTGGATATTTGGAGGGGTTAATGAGGGGGCATTTTAGGGGGATATTGTGAGGGTCATATAACGCAGGGTAAATTGACCAGAGGGAAATTGATAGGGGGAAAATTGACCAGTTGAAATTGACCAGGGGGAAATTATCCTGTTACCGCAATTACAGTAGTTATTTAATGCCTAAAATCTGCACTGAACTAGTTTTAAATTACTTAAGGAAACTATGATTATGTTATTTGTAAATTATATGAATTTTAGTGTTACAATAACAAATTAATGAATTGAAATATGATTAGTATTATGCTCATGTTTAGTTTTATGCTATGTTTACGTTTGTCAAATTAAGCATCTAGTGAATTTTCTGAATATAGATTTTTATAATTATCATTTTATTAAAGAACTTTGTAAAGTTATAATTTTTGCAATTTTTTTAATTTTTAATGACTGATTTAATATTAATGTTATATTCTCTTTACTTTAGATGAACTTGAAGTTGCTCATTTGAGATCTTTAACAAAAGAGGATATATTAGCTTTCTACAGGGTATTGATCAATTGAATTGTTAATTAAACTAGCAAGTTCATTAGATTCTTAAATTAGTATCTTATTTTCTTATTAATTTACTTGGCAATGACAATAAAGTTTAGCATTTATCTTTGTAAATGTTGATTAAGCATAGTCCATTGAACTGTGAGTAATTTGTCAGTCATGCTCAGTAATCTGTATTACCCACTATTTTAATGTCTAATCTCCAGTTTACTAAATGTTGTTTAGTAAACCGACTAGTTTAATCCTTAGATAATCTCTAATTTCTTTATTGAATGTCGACTGGACATTAATATTATTTAATTGAATAGTTGCATGTTACCAAATAGTCTTTTATATGCTGAAGATATAAACCAACAAATGCACCCCAGCAATCACTGTGTATATATTATTTTCCTTCCATTTGTTCCTTACTGACATTCTTTATATATTTTTTGTGACACTCAAGTTTTTGTTTTATCAGGAGTTGATAGCTCATGATGCACCCAGACGTCACAAACTGTCAGTTCACGTCGTGTCTACAGCGACAGGTTTGACAGATGAGAATGCTGTGCTTGAGACAGTTGAACAGTCGGGGGATAAGACTGACGGAAATAAACTTATCACCTCAATGGCTCGGGTAATTTATTCGTTAATAGTGCTTCCGGTATTACACTGACATAAAATTAGGGTTAATATTACTTTCTGTGGCTGACTAGGGAATAAGAAATTTGTGATAAAATTTCAATCTATGGTGTCTGAGTGGAGTCTTTATTTTGTATCAGGTCATCATGCACTTGATGTACCTAACCTATTACATACGTGTTAATTGATGTGATGCGAGTATTGATATTATTTCTTTTTGAAGTTCTTAACTAAATTATTTGCCCATTGTTGAGTATATCCAACTATTTATTGATATAAAATACATTAGACAATTTAAGAGCAGTGGTTTCATGTATACGCTTTTTTTTCTTTTCAAAGAAAAATTTGCTGGAGTATTTTATAAATCTTTGTAATTTCTCTTTGTGATACACAGGTTTCAGAGATCAGTGATGTAATAAGTTTCAAGAGAGAGCTGGGCCTGTATCCACTTCCTAAACCTTTCACCAACATCAACAATTCTAACAAGAGCAAGCTCTAATCAACCTGTATTAACATCTTGTGTAATTACAGCAGTGCGCAAGCTCACTTTATTACTGTGTAGTTTACATATTCAATGCTGGACTCAAATCTTTAATAAATTCAACAATTTAGTGTTGTTTACAGTTTTTAAGCATTGGTTATTTCCATTAATATATTGACTAGTTTTGTTTAATTTGACATTCAATTTATTAATATATTCAGATGTAAAATGTCAAACAAATATTGTCTTTTATAAAATTTTAACACAGATACTATGGTTTTGATTGATATTTGATTAAAAAGAAATGGGCTTTATTTTCTGTTGATTTTGTGTGCATTATATAATTTTAGCGCAATTAAAACAGCCAGTGTAACTTAATAATTACAATAATTACAGAAATTTGAAATTTTGTTTATGCATAACTTTTAAAATTATTATGTAATTAACATTTAATATTTAAAAAGTTAGTATTTGATGTTTCATGAAAGTATTTAAAACTAAAATATTTCAATAAGAATTTTCATACTGACATTTTCGCTCAAAAACCCATTGGACTTTCAATTTAGAGTCTACTTTTTGAGCAATTTTCGATGAATATACTGAAAATTATCAATTTAAACGCGGTCCTATATTGAATTATTTAGCATTTAATGCATGGATGGATTCAGACTATAGATGATAATAATGATTATCGTGTTATTACAACGCAGGATTTTTTAAAAATCGCGCTATTTTTTAATCTCCTAAGATCCTCTGTCTTGTTTAAAATCTAGAATTGCTTAATTTAAGCCAGGAATATTTTCGAGAAAAATGTATACTGTTGAAATTGTAATCGTGCAATAAAAGCTACACAACAGCAGTAAGATATCCTGGAAAATTAATGACTTCTTTGATAGAAACAACGAGTTTATGTATCGTGTAATGCGGTGAGGTTGAAATAAATTCCACACAATAGAAGCTTGTCAGGCTATCCGGTCGTTATTTTATTGTATAGGACAATTTCGATTGGGCCTCTAATCGTGACAGTACTCATACTGGAAATAATATTCATGCTCAGAAAAACCATGTAGACTCGAGCCTATAATGCTATTCCTCTCGCTGTATCCAGTCACTTCTGCAGCTGTGACACGCGTGTCATTTCAATTCTAAGTGCCATTTAGATGCTAACTTCATTGATTGACACGTCACTTTTTTACCGATGTTTCAAATTGTATGATAGTAGCGAAGTCTAGACTTTTTGTTCAGTGAATTTGAGAATTAGGTTTTGTACGTATTTCAATGATTGCATGAAGATGCCCAAGAGCAGTAGGTTATTTCATATAAAATGTTAGCAAAACATTTAGACGTTTCAATTTAATTTTTATATTTTTCTTAAGCGTCATCGAACAAACATTAATAAAAGATCTGCTGCTGTAAGCAACAAATCATAGACTCGAGCGGCTCATCTGTTGCTCAGATAACTTCTATTACTAATTAGTAATATTTGGCAATGTATCCGCTACGTTGCTAAAGATTACTAATGAAGCATATTGCTAAATGTTACTAATATAGTACATTTCTAAAGGTCATTAATTAAGTACATTGCTAATGGTCACTACTTAATCACATTTCTAATAAATTAATCAATTTTTCAATTCAATTTTACACTTTATTATGAAATTTTACATTTGATTGACAATTGATTCAATATACATTTGTCCTTGGTTAAACATTATTTAACTTCACACACCGCGTCGTCCGTCGAAAATCTGTCGAGTGTGAATTCACAACGGACGACGCGCTGCCTGTTCGCTCCTTTTTGCGTCAAAAGACGATCAGTCCAGTCAAGTCTACTTTAAAGTATGTAAATATCGCTAGCCGCTCGTTTTTCATGCAACGCACAAATCACGCTGCCGTGAAAGACAAGCGTCTCTGGAGTTTGAGCTTAACGGCGTCACATTCAGTGATCATCTTTAAATAAATGATTGATGTTTTTTCTCGTTTACTTTTCATTTTTCGTCGCTACATCGATCACGCAAAACTCTCACACGCTCGTTCAGAAACGCACAATGTGAGAAAAAAATACGTGATCAATGATTATACAAATAAACGCATAAATCTATGAAAAGATAAACGATTCACGAAGAAAAAGAATAATATTGAAGATTCGTGAAATTAACTTCATACATTTTTAACCGTGCTCAAATCATTTTTAACAAATATTTCGAAAAATTATAATATCGTATACTCTGACCTACATAAACGGTTATAACTAACTCCTAATGTCCAGCAATGCGCTACAAATTGTCGGAAGAGGGGGCAAGAAAATTAATGATATGAATATATAACGTTACGAAAGCCCGGAATGAATAGTTATGTTACAAAAAAAGATTTTAGGCAGTGGAATCTGATCACGGGTCATACAGATACTTTTTGTCAAAAATCGAGTGATGAAAAGTTTTCTAATTATCGCCTCTTTACTATTCTCAATTATTTTCAAAAAATTTAACAATATTAGAGGCCCCTTTGCAACATTGACTTGCATGTATCGCATCATACACATAGCTGCTACCACGGTAGTTACTTCATTGATTTTAGAGGCAAAAAGGTTCAGATAGGTTATAGTAGATATAACATTTTGAAGGAAACAAGAAGGGGGATCAAAATTAATTTAGCATAAATATTAAAAACAAATATTAATTTATGCTTTATGAAAATTTAGTAATTATTTACTCAAAAGTCCTCCACGTCAGTGTTTTCCATCTGGTTCTGTTTCTAGAAAAAAAAAATGGAAGGCAGTTTCCATCTCTGCCACAGTGCCAATCATTTCGCAGTCACTGATTTGTAGACATTATGCATCGATGATTATATTCATATTCTTTCTGACTCTGTAAATCTGTCGGTTTTAAAATTAAGTTAAAAAAACAATGTCTAATTTTTAATATAACTTATTAACCTAGGTCCGATATAACAAAACAGAGTTCATAATCTAACAACGATTTTAGAAGTCAGTGAATTTTGAGACCCAAGGCAGAGTCACGGGTCCCTTCAATTTTATTTTAAATCAAGTTTAAATAAAATTCAACCTTTATAGCCATTACATTCCAACGCTTCTAGCCCCACAGCATTCTGCATTAGGTTTTAAGAAACGTGATTTAAATTGCCAGATTTTATCCATGACCAAATATTTTCGTCCCGCTACCATTGATCATGAACGTGTAGCCTTCGGGTTATTATCGTTGCTTGATCTTCTGCATCTTTTACTGCAAAACTCTAAATCGTAAAAAATCATTTCAGAAATGTCGTGAGCCGTATTTACAAGCATCAGCGGATCGCGTGTTTACTTTCAAAGTCAGGCAACTGATCCCATCGGACCGTTTCCGTGAACTTTATAACAGCAATTCGTGAGTCGGGTAATATAAGTGTACTGAAAGAAATGTCCGGTCATTTTATGCTGTAATTGTTAATATATTCGTACCGGTAGTTATGCAAAGCGGAGTACAAGACTTGGTGATTGATGAGAATTTTGGACTGTGCCACGTTCTTGCTTTAGAATTGAATAAATAGCTATAAAAATTATTTTATTACTTGATTAGCTATTAAATCAATTATCAACTTTATGTTAATTTTTATAATGCGGCATTGAATTTTGAATATCGATATGATTGACGATTGAGTTTTCGTTTAACATTGTGAAATTCGCAATAAACTTGTGAAGTCTATTGTACCGGACATTCTATAGTACCGGCAGCAAGAAAATATTTATAGCACTTAGAAAGACATTATTTACTAATCATGACGAGTAATCTAAGTCCAATTCCGGATGAGAATAAGAATCCGAACCCGTGATCTGCGTTTTGATCCGGGTTTGGGGTTAGTTAAGAATAATCTTCATGCAAAAAATCTCAATTAAATTTTTGCTCTTTTGAAATTATAAATAAAAGAATTTTAATTTTTCTATGAAGTTAATTAAAATACCGGTAATGTTTTGTTTTAGTGTTTAAAACAAAGCGCATTGAACAATGTCTATGTCATTTATCTTTTAATTCTTTTTGATGTGAAATTTAAAATTAAATTATTTACTGAAACTTTTTAGCAATTACAAATTCCAGTTTTCAAAATGTTACAAAGATCAAATACAATAGTGCTAAATACGCATTAAAAAGTTAAGGTTAAAAAGTTAAAGCACCTTAAAATCGATTGCTTCACAGGATCATTTTCAAAATATTTTCATTATAGGAAACATTGAATGCATTTGTAAACGTAATATTTCAAAAACGAGATTGTTGAGTGATAGCGTTTGAGTTGGGATCTTCAAGAAAATTTCCAGTTAAGAAATCTGAGATTGCAAAAGTAGCCACCTTTTTCACGACTCCATCATGATCTGATATCAACGATTTTCATGAATTGACTTTAAGACATTTACTAAATGAGCCATGTAGCAAAATATAGTTTTCATAAATATCAATTACAAAGTGTTCTGTCAATATAATGGATAAAATGTTACATTTTTTCGGAATATAAACAACAATATTTAATTTTTTCTCTTAATTGAACTCAATATTATCAACAATATTATCAGTATCAGATAACCCTAATCATTTTTATCACTAAGCCTATATGTTTATTATTAAACGGGTTAATTATTCTGAGTAGCTAAATTATCGTTGTCATTTTCAAATTACAAAAAATGATTTTTGAACATAGAAGCTATAGGTTGTAATTATAATCGTTAAATGTGAAAATTGTTTTTTGAAAAAACAGTGAAAATTTAGTTTTGAAAAAGTTCTAGCAATTAAAAGATCCTTGGACAACACGTTATAATTGTAATCATTTTGTGTAAAATTTCGATCTTCCGCGATTACAATATGTTATTTATGATCTGTCATTCCGACAAAGTTGATTTAATTTTTATATTTATTTTGACTAACAAATAGATCGACATGCCTAATCTTATTCTATATTTAGAATCGTCCACTCATACAAAAACGAACGCAATACGGTCATGAAATTCAACCGCCAATGCTTCCCACGCATAATTTTATGTCCCAACATTGAGAAAATGTATTTTCGTGAAGCGAGAAATCCACGGATAGGATCAGTATGATGTAGCTCTCGAATTCTGGATGCGATTTTATGACGACAATTCATCTGCGGGTAAAATAACAACGATTTGCTAGTTATGCAAACGATGCATGGATGTTACTGATAAGCACTCGTTGCGACTTGTTGGTTACGGAATCGCGAGAGAAATTATATCGTCTGTCTGCATGCATCGACACTATGAAACAATACCATTAGTTAGGCGAACCTAGTCAACGTTATCAACTTAGATACTAGTCACAGTGATGCGCGTTGATTAATTTCTGAAATTTTATGGTGATATATTAATTATATTAATATATAATTAATATTAATATTAATTATATTAATCGAATTTTATTAAACGCCTAGATTTTAGTTGACTAATTTAGACTAACGACTCATTGAACGTAAAACTGTAAATTATTAAAAGTGATGTAGTGATGTAGTAGTGATTTGGGCATGAAGTAATTTGTATTTACTTGTAATTTACACATAAATAGAAGAGCTTTTATTTCTGTCTTTCAGTCACTGGTAGTCATGTGGTTATTCAAATAAGACAAACAGAATGCAACGAAACAGTCGCAAAAGAACAGAGCCTATTTTATTTTTGGCATCATTATTAAGTGTTGCCATTGTGCGATACACACGGAATGATCTCTTTGTTAATCTTATTTAATTGAGACTTTTTATTAAACTTTGTTTAATAAAAAAAATTCTAGAAATTTATAAATTTTCGTATTTCATTATAATTTGACACCATTTAAGAATTAGATATTTCAATTTTAATAACTGTTTTACAGAAAACTTACGCCGAAAATATAATAATATCCCATTCATTTTGAAAACATTTTGTCATCAATAAATTCAAAATATTTCACTTCTAAAACTATTTTATATACTTCAAAATGACGTCGTTATCCGAAGAATTCAACGTCACAATGACAGCTGAGAGAATCACTACATCACAATCAACTGCTGGCTGGGTATCTCTAAGATTACTCGCCATCTTCTTCTACTCCACAGTGATCGCAGTTTCTCTCTGCGGTAACACTCTCGTCATCTACACAATAGCTCGCATCAGCGGCACAAAGTCCACCATAAACTGTTTCATCGTTAACCTAGCCTGTGCCGATATTCTGATGACGTCACTTTGCATTCCATTCACTGTCATATCCAACGTCATCATCGAACACTGGCCGTTCGGTTCATTTTTCTGCCGCCTCGTAACTTACTCGCAGGCGGTCGCCGTCTTCTTAAACGCCTTCACTCTTATCTGCATCAGCGTTGATCGTCGTCGCGTCGTCTGTAAACCCCTCGGTAGGCAGCCCAGACCGACCGCGGCGCTGCTGACCCTCGCGGGGGTCTGGGTGGTCTCTCTCGCTCTTCCTCTGCCCGTCATGATCGCTGGACTGGTGTCTGACGCGAGGGGTGGTTGGAGCGAGTCGTGCGTGGAAGTGCTGCCTTGGGGCGACATGAAAGAATACAGATTTATTTACACTCTGATAGTGATGATCTGCCAGTACTTTCTGCCACTCGGTGTTCTGTCATTTGCTTACGTCAACATCGCCTATGTGGTTTGGATAAAGAGACCACCTGGAGAGCCGGAACATCGTAGAGATCAGCGCATGGCGGACGCCAAGAAAAAGGTAGGCCTAATTGTCCTTGTTTATAGAAAACGTTATACTATCTATGTTAAGTTTAACTTCAGGATTTAAGCTCATCACTAACTGATACAGCTAAAACTTTGAAGCTCTCCGTCAAAGCGGTATACTAAACCAAAAAACTGGTGGATATAACCGGATCAGGTTTGATTTTAGTATATGCTCATTGTAGTAACTTGTTGCACTCTTTAGTAAGTTGTTTGTATATTACGATAATTTATGACGTTACTTTTAAATTAAATGAATTAACAGTCAAATGTAGGGAATCTATAGGTGTGTGTGGACCCCTATAGAATCCTGCCAGTGGCGCATTTAGCTATAGGCCTGGGGGCGGACGGCCCTCCCTCACGCCCCTGTTGGATCATAAATGGCTCCCCCAAAGATTATTTTTATGAATGTGTACAAGCATTAAGATTAGTTCGATCATTGGCATTGACAATTTAATTTATCTTTAATTCAGAAGAGCTAACTAGATATTAGATATTAGATGTGGGCTATTCTACGAACATTGCAGCATACAACAGTTCAGAGTAACCGTATATATTTTTTTTTCTTTTTTTTAATTTTTTTTTTTAATTTTTACTCGGTACTTCATTCCCGAGTGATGAATAAAATCAAATGAATAACAACATAGTCTGGAATGGCTAACCTTCGGGATCACTCGGGACAATAAATGATCCTCTAAAACATACACTATTGGAGCG
>JAQIXG010001500.1:0-21782 GCA_034700105.1 Oconnorella tubifera
CCCCCGGTCAGCTATCACATGGACAATACTTTGTGAAGCATCACTCCGGGGTGAATAGTGAGTGAGCCCATCAGCACTCACTATCCACGGTGCACAGATTTTGCCAAAAAAAATCCAAAATAAACTGGAGTCACATAAGAAATTTTTTTTATCTTAATTTTCATTCCGGTGAATTCATTTTCGAAATAAGTTTTCAGTTAAAGTGAAAATTAACCCGTAACCGTGAACACCATAGCTACAGTAAAACGCCTTGCTTATTCTTGAAGGTATTGAATTGACCAAAATTATGAACTTCAAAATTACTTTTACCCATACTAATTTATCTCTTGCCGAAAAATGTGGTTTAAGAAGCTATGGCGCAATAAATGGTTAATTATGGGTGAATGAAAATGAGGAAAAAAACTACTATGATATAACATAGCCAAAAAATAAAAAATGCAATAAATTTTTTTTGAAGCTATCTATCAAAAAAATTTGAAAAAACATCTCGAGATTATACGCGCTAACGCGCTACGTATGATATTTATGTTTTCATTTAATAGCTGTAGGTTTGTGATATTTGTGATATTTTTATCTCTAAGTATTTTTGATATTTATCAGGTTCTTTATGTATGGGATTGTTACTTTCATATGTAGGATTGATTGAGACATGGATTGATTGATTGTGATTACTGACTGACAGTTAGATTGAACAGTGAATTGACTGATTGATTCATCAATAGATTGTTCGATTAACGAATTAATTGAAATTAATTTAAGAGCTTAATTGCAAAATGAGTACATTATACAGTGTGTTACAGGATATAGCATTGTATTCAAATGAACAAGATTGTATTGTATTTAAAGGACTTTTATTGAAATATTTATTTTCGCTTTTAGAATTCACTGTATATTTTTGGTGGAAACTTTCAAACTGCTACAGATCCGGAAACCCCCCTATGGATTATCGACCTAGGTATATGTCTTGCCTTTAATTTAGCTCCCTTCCCCCCTCCTCCATCAATGGAATAAACTTTTTTATATATAAAATACAACAAAAAGAGTTACTTTTTATTAAGAAAAAGATTTTATTTAGATTCTGTGAGGGGTGGGGTCAACTTTTTTGTAAGCAAAAAAATTGACCAATCTCCAGGTTAGGGGGAATAATAATTTTCTGTGTATATGTAGTTTATAAATTAATAGCATTTTATTAAAATAAATGTAATGATATGATAGCATTAAGAGAAATGCTATAAAACTAATATGTAATATAAACACAAACTTGATATTTTGTCTATTAATTTTGAGATACTTGGTGATTTGGTTTCAGACACATTCATTTGCACGACGAAACTTACAAATGTTCTATCCGGGGTCAGTGCGACGGATCGATTGCATTTGGGGGCAACTTGTCACAGGGAGAATCCTCTGAGACCCGGTGGACGGCGTGGCCACACTGCCGTGGTTCACAAGGGGTTTATGTTCGTGTTCGGAGGGTATGTTGATATGAAAGGTTCGACGGATGAGCTCTGGAAATATGACTTCGGTAATTGTTATTTTTAATTATTTGAGTTTTAAAATTTTTTGGTTATTTGTACTTTTTATATTATTTGAATTCAAAATATTTAAGCGGTTTAACGGTTGAACTTGTCTGAGAAGCTTTTTTACTATAGGGGGTGGATTGAAAAATTGATCCATTTAAGTAGTTAAAGCAAGTTTATAGATGCTACTGTATGATTGGTTACTATGTAATATGTGCTTATTATAATAGCATTTTTTATGCAGTAGATGTATATGTCTATAAGTGCACAAGGATATAACAAAAATATCTATAATAGATACTTTTGTATCTATTTTATATACTTTATGTATACTTTTATACTTTGGTAAATACTGTTGGCTTTAGGTATAATGGATGCTATTATGATCAATACTGTAATATAATTGTTATATAATTGTATTTTACAGTACTTATTTACACCTATATTAAGTATACAGTTATCTTACATATGTGCGTTATAGAACAACAACTGTTATTATACTTGAAGTGTAAAAATATGTGAACTTTGATTATTTTGAGTTTTTAATTTCTGATTATATTATGATCAAGAAATTAGAAGCTCAAAATAATCAATATTTATATTTCTTGACCATTTATAATTGTGCCTTGATTATACTTTTAATTAAACAATAACTAGATTTTCATATACTTGTTTTGTTTCTAATGCAGAGACTGGAGTCTGGTGCCTTGTTGACTGTAGCTTCTATTCACCGAGTGACTCGGTCAATGGGAGGCATGGACACAGCGCGGTGGTTCATAGACAGTCAATGTGGGTGTACGGAGGGATGAACGGACTTAGGGAGCTCGATGAACTGATCCGTTTTAATTTCGGTATATATTTTATATATTTTTTGATAATCTTAGTCTTAAAGTTTAACATCTGTTTAACCGTCCAGGAACGATGTTGCAAACGTCCCTCAGTATCAGGAAAGATTAAAAATGGTTCATCGAAGCAGTGAAGAGAAACAATCAACTAAGAGAGGGAACCATTTAGCCGGGAAATCAGTCCATAAAAGAAAGAAAATATAAAGATATAATGAGATATTGTTTGCTTGTAAAAGATTTAGCAAAAGATTTAGATTTGCGTTGATTGCGGTTTATTCAGTAACATCAAAGAAATAAAATTGAAGTATAGAACATAAAATTCTTGAAAATAATGATTTTTTGTTTGAAAATATATTGAGTTAATTATTTATTTTTAGGACTCCGTCAGTGGTCCAGGGTGCGGTGTTTTGCTGGACCCCCGTCATTAGAGGGCCACTCCGCGTGTGTAGCTGAGGGGGTCATGTATTTGTATGGGGGGTCACATTATGGGTGCCTGCAGAACAGTCTATGGGCATTAGATTTAGGTTGAATATTTCTGCTTGTTTTAATTACTACTAATTTTTGTTTCGTTATAACATTAGTGCAGGAAGACTTTTTGTGAAATTAATTAATTGTTAAGTTTAGGATAGAAAGTTGAAGATTTTATTGAAAGATTTCTTTTATATGCTTGTTTTTTATTGTCTGCTGTATGTTTTATAGTTTAATTTTATATTTTTTTCATCATCATTCATCATCATTGATCTTCGTCATCATATTTTAATTAGTTTTCTATTTTTGTTTTTGTGATTCATTACATTATATACAAAAATTGGTAAGGTCATTAGCATTATTATACACTATTGAGAGATTCATGAATAACATCTTGACTTGAACCTTGAATTTACCAATTGTCATCAATACTAACCATTCTGTCTAAAACTTTATATGAATAATGAAAACAAGTATCCAAACATTTTATCTCTTTCTCTTCAATGCCATTGAATAGTATTAATTAATACTATTTTCTAGACAATCTGCGATGGTCCAGAATATCCTACTCGTCTATCCCACCCCTTCCCTCCCTGACCCAGCACTGCGCTATCATGCTGCCCGTCGCTGCTCCCTCCCCGCCCCACCCTCCCTCGATCACGCGTCATTCATCCGCGCCATTTCAACATAGGTCTACCAGCTGGCGTCAGTTTTTACCAGCAAGACGTAAAACGGCGAGTGTGTCTATAGGGCACCGTCGTGGTAGCAAACTATTTGATAATAATCAGGTCTCTTGTAAAACTGATGAAAGTAATGAAATTGTTACTCGAAACACAAATGTAAATATAGTATGTGATAATATAGATAATTTTAGAGAGATTAATGGGAGTTATCTACCAAGCAGTATTATTGAGAAACATGCAATGATAGAAACTCATAATTATAGAAGAGAAAGAGATTTTATGACAGAAATTAGAGCAGGGATAGGTAAAACCGAATCAGTGATTGAGAGAAATCCTGTTGGAATTGTTAATAATGTTTTAGGCTTAAATAACAATATTGTAATTGATGGAGAATTTTTTGATAGTATTAAGCAAAGGAAAGAGACCTTGATTAATCAAAGAAGTGATGTTTTATTAAAAGAATATCGGAGGTCGTTTTGTTTGGATAATGCTCAGTGTCATTGGACAGTTGCAGGCGATACAGCGAGCACAGACAGTGCTGAAATATTGAGTGGCTTTATTTCTACGAATGATAAAATTCCTCTTTTGTCAAATGCTTCATTAGGTCAACGATCGTATGTTTGTAATGGGTATATATATCACGATAATCCGGCTTTTTTACACGAAGAAAATTTGGATGAACTCGATTTAGAGGAGGAGAAAGATGTCAATTTGTTTAGGCAGCGGTTGGATTTTATATCTGAGAATAAGTTGAAAAATGACAATAAGTTTGAAGAGTTGGAGATTGAGAAGTTACAAAGTGTAAGGATGGAAGAAGGAAATGTGTTTGTTGTTGAAAGTTTAAAAGATTCAAAAGGGAATTATGATTTAGCTCAAGAGAAAGTAGAGGAAGAGAAAGTAGAGGAAGAGAAAAGTGTGGATATTTTTAATGTGCCTTTGATGACGAATTTAAATGTTAATTTTAAAGAAAGTATTGATATTTTTGATACATCTGTAATGAATTGCTGTGAAGAAAAACACTGGGAAAATCTTTCTGTTGAAGATATTTGTAAAAATCAGTTTGGAATTTGTACTGAATTGAGTGAACAATTTGAAGATAAAGTTATTAACAATCTGACTTCACAAACATTATCCATAGAAAATAATTGTTTTCTAATCAAAAATAGCTCAAATCATCAATCCCCCCTCAAATCTGCAGTATTTTCACTTGCAACACCCTTAGAGGATAAAGTTTTAGAATCACAAAAAGTGAAGCGATGTAAACAGTCTTTCGATAGTGAAAATTTAACTCAAAATAAACAATCGCAAAATAACGACATTTCTCTAAATTGTGGCAATTTTAATTCTGTGTCTAACGAACGTTTGCAATGTAATTATCTTCCTCATAGACTTCGTGTAACACCTGATAGAACATTTGAAAGCGAAACTATTGCTGCTGTTGTTACTTTAGGTGATAGACCATCTTATCGTAAAATGGAACTTCCAAATTCATTTGTAGCTGCAAATAATCGAACTAACGATAAATTAATTTGGATTGAAATGAAAAGATTAGGAAAATCCGCTATTTTGGATCAATTGGATAGATTTGAAACAAGGGATACTTTTTCATTGCATCATAATTTTTGCAATTCTGAGGGGGAGGGGGAAGGGTGTGAGGGGGATGATAACTGGGGGAGTATCGAATCAATCGAAGGGGAAGAATTATACGAAGAGGGAACAACAAGGGATGGGAATGTGAAGGAAGCTTGGGTGGAGAATGAAACAAAGCGTGTGACTGGTGGTTCGCCGGACTCTTGTTACAGCGATTCTGATTGGATGGATGAAAGACCAGCTGAGCTGAGAGTTAGACGATCTGAAAAGGTATTTTTTAGTTTTTTGGTTAAATTGTACATCTCTGAATTGATAGAACAGAGGTGAAAGCATTGTATGATTTTTGATATTCTGCTTGCTGCACCCTGAAGTATTTATGCTTTATTTCAAGGCACTTCAATTTAAATTTAAAGAAAGTTTTAAATACTGATTAATTCAAGTATGTTCATGTATACTCGGTGTTATATTTTGTGACTTGCTGCACACTTGTAAATGGCAAAAAGATGCAATATAGAACTCTATTTATGATAATTTATGCATTCAGAATAATTGAGCTCTATTGAAAAATTTCAGTTCAATGGAATGTTGCATATTAGTTATTGCTTTATCAAATAGTTAGTATATTGTCATATTGCTAACATTAATAATTAACATTAACAATTAACATTATAATACTGTTGATCTGAATCTCTTTATTCTTCTAAGGATGTTTATTTGTTTTTTCTTTCAGTCGTCCAAGACATTGGGTCATGTGATGTATTTGATCGGTGGAAGAAAAGAGTCGCCTAACGTCAGCATGAAACCGTTAGAAATAAGCAAGATTTCAGTTAAACCATCGCATACATAATATAGCTGATGTTACTTGAACACTTTCCTATTTATCTGCTAGTCATAGATGTTTTGCTTATTACTTATTGGGTATTTTATGCAATGTAATCTTTAGAAACCTGTATTGCTTGTGATTAGAGAGTGTGATGACAATTCATCATCATTGGCATCATAATTTCTATCACAGTTTAACACACGGTATTATCTTTTTTTTTGTAGTATATGGGTACATAACTCATTATCCTACATGATATATTCCAGTAAAGATTACATTGCATCACATAATCAATTACTTCGGCAAAGTTTAAAAAATTTGGAAATCTTGATTTATGCAATGTTGACTGTCTAATGCTATTGCATGACACTGTGATGATCGGGTGTCTCATGAAATAGGACATTGCGCTGTATGCGTTTATAGCTTATATAGCTGCTGTGTATGGCACCATGATCAGCACACTAGTCATTTTAGTGATAACAGTTTGCGTTTTTTGTGTAGTTAAAATGAGCCTATAGTTTTTTGTCATTTTATATAAATTAAATGAAAACATTATATCGTTATTTTTCCAATACTAGTTTAGACATTTATCAAAAGTAGCATGGATTTTATAGTTACAATTAAATTTTTGTGTTCATTTATTTCAAATGAGATCTGGATTAAATGATTTCTAGGTTTGTGATATAATTTCATATTATGTTGGGGGAGATTTTTAACATTGATTTGTAACTTGAATGTTTTAGTAATTTCAGTAAGGTGTGTATTATTTAGTTGATATATTATTCTTCATCTTATGCAGGATTAATTGCTGTTAGATTTTAAAATTTCAAATAATTTTAATATTTTTAATAATATGAATATATTTTAATAAATATTTTCTAATTTAAATATATTTATTGTCGATATTATGATATATTTTATGATATATTTTATGATATATTTTATGATATATTTTATGATATATTTTATTTAAAGTCTCTGCAATAATTCTCATTCAATTTATTCAGTAATTAGATTTATTAGAAATCCAATCATTTTGATGTTTTTAAAGAGTGATTAAATACAATATGATAATGATGCTACATAATTTATGCAATAATGTATAATTGTATAAATATGTATTTTAAATAAAGTAATTTTTTACATATGTATACTGTATTATTTTACATGCATAATATATATGTAGCATGAGAATTGCATATTATATTGACAGGGATATTTTGGATAACGCAATTTTATAAACGAAAAATTCATTTTTATTTATTAATGCGTTGTATGTGAAAATGTTTGATTTTAAATTGACAGTAAACGAAGTTTTTTAAGTATATCAATCGTTGGGCTTCTTGTCTAAATGAGGGGGCCCCCCCCCTCTATGGAGATTAAAAATATGACTTTGTATGATTAATTTCAAGCTTATTCAAAAATTCTCATTTGAAGTTTAAATAATTGTAAATAAAATTGATTTCATTGATATTATTATGATGATATATTTGCAATATTTACGATACTGCCTTGAAGTTAATATTCTAATTTTGTACTCTATTTTTACTTTAACATTGTATTTTATTATACCGGAGTACTTTTGTAATTTTTGTGCAATATTTTATTTTGGATCTAAAAGTTGGAAGTAATATTTGCTTGTGTTTAAAGATGTTGAATTTGCCTGCAACTTGCCTGTATTCTATGAGCCTGCAGATCTGTAGCCATTTGTTGCAATAAGAATGCTTTTCAAAACGCTTAATGCTAATCGTAATGCTAATGCTAATTATAATGCTATTCCAAAAAGTGATTACTTGAATTAGTCGCTTGTAATGATCATTATTCCATTTTCCTTGTTAGGGTACCCCGACAAAATTACCCCGAATTCATTTACGCGACAAAACAGCCCCATCAATTCATTTCGTAACTCTTACCCTAATAAACCCTAAACTTAGTTCTAACCTTTGCTCTAATCCAAAACTTAATTTCTAACCCGAATCCTATCTTAAGAATTATTAGTCTGGACAGTTTTGACGATCACATTTTTTAAGAGCTCCCTTCTAGGATAATCTCCCAACCATCCCATCCTTTAAGTGCAATGCTTAGTGTCATAATTTGTGTTAGATCGAAGTTTTTGTTTTTTAAATTGCTTTCTGTTTGTTGCTCGCAAAGTTCGCATCTTGCAAAGTTTATATTATATTTGTGTAAATATTATCTTTGATTTTGTTTTTTTGAAGAGTGTGACAATACATTCGCATCATTGTTTGTCGCTAATAGTCTTTTCTGCCCTGATGTGGCGATTAATAACAGACATTTTTTATGTCTTTCTCCAATTGTTAATTCTGTATTATTACGATTGTTATTACTACGTTTACGGTATTATAAGTTAGACTTAGTTTTAATTAAGCTATTATTTGTTTCAAATTGTGACTTTGTTTTTTTTTATCAGCATATCTTATCGTATATTGCACTTCTAACGCATAATAACCAATTTTGTTTATATGGCATTTTTAATATCGAATAGCACATTTACCCAAGTTCTGGCAATTCTGAGGTGCGGAATTGCGAGAGTATAACATGTGAAGTTCTCTGACTTGCGTTTTAATTCTCTGTAGCTGAAATACTAGTTTTATATTAAAAGAGTGGTTTGTTTTGTTTATTTGTTTGTTGCTTAACGGCACGGCAGCACAAGAAGGCTATTTAGTGCCAGATTAAAAGAGTGGCGTATCTATTTTATATTAGAAGCAAATTTTAAAATTCTTTTACTCTGATTTTGTAATTAATTATATGTTAAAAATGACAGAGAAAATGCTATATATAATGCATTTTCAGATTGCGTATGTGTGTTATTGTCACATACATATGACATATGTGTATGATATTGAATATATAGGTATGCAAGTAAAATGCAAATGTACTTTCTTACAATTTGGGTTTGATGTTATTAAGATGATATATTCATATTAAATCATTTTTGTTTTAAACCCATTAATGCTTGTTACACCTCGCTTCTTTTGTTGTTAAGTATTGTTAATCCATGACTTGTTATTTTGTTGGTTATTTTATAAAAAATTAACCATATTATATACCAGAATTAGTATTTCTTCCCTTTTGCTGTAATTCTACTCAACAGTATTATTAGTCTCGCGTTTATTCAGTTGATAAATCAGTGTTGTAGGTTGGATCTAAATTAAGATAATTATAATTATTAATGTATCCTTTTATTGTAATTTATCAAATAAATAAATAGCACACTTTCTCTAGGTAGATTAATTGTTTATACCCAAAGAGATGCTTTATAAAACGATCACTTGTGATTATAGTGTTTTTTCTCAGTAGAATTTATCGTATTTTAACATGTATCATAATATGTTATATATTGGACCCCATATATGCAGTAAGTACATATGATCAAAAATGTTACTATTAGTATTATGGTATAAAAATATTATTCGCGACATCTACCGTATGTTACATAATATGAAATTATGCTATGCATTGGCATCGATGTCGGGTTCAATGTAATATAGAATCAATGTACTTGTATCTTGTATTAGGCCTATACATTGGCTCCGATGTCGGAGCCAATTTCAAATATAAGTTCTTAATTCTACGCTAGATATCTTATATAATGTCGTATAATATACAGTATACGTGTAATACGGTAGATGTCGGTGCTGTAATAGAATCGTTTTTACTTATATTAGGCCTACACATTTGCCCGAACGGTCAAGCTAACGTGTAGGCCTAATACAAGTTCTTAACTAAACGCTAGATGTCCATATTATGTCTTATATATAATATAGTATACGTTAGATGTCGCTGCTAATATTTTAATACGATAATAATACAATAAAAGGAACAATTTTTATCACTTACTTACTATGAATTTCAATCAATATTAGATTATGAAAACAAAGTAGCTTAATAAGGTAAAGTTTTATGTTAATGTTAGTAGGCCTAACTTTTTGTATAAAAGTTTTCTTGGGTATATTTTGTTACTTGGTTTAAAATTTGTATTAGTGCAACTTTTTTGACGCAATATTTTGATGCAGTTAATAGTAATAGGTAGATTCAAGTAATAGTTTCAGTTGTCTTAATTATTTACTACGATAAGTAGCCTAACTGTTTGTTGCTACATAATTATTTTCCTTAATGATAATTATTAGAACTGTATTTTTTTATTAATAATTAAATTAGCATTTTTATTGGCAACGACTATTATTTCTTCATGGTTTTCCTGGTTTATACACTATAGTCTCTATGGTAGTGCTATAATGTATAATATCATAGTCAAATGTGTACTATGAGTTCTTGATTCTACACTGTATATCTTATAATATAGGATATACATAGTATAGGATATACGTAGGACATAAAATATAAAGAAATAAAAAGCGATCGTCTAAGTTTTAGACGATCGCTTTTTATTTGTTTACATGTTAGACTGTTATTAATGTCGGGTTCAGGAAGCGTACATATGTACAGATTCCAAACATATGTATAGAATCCATACATATGTATAGAAATATTTAGAGCATGACGCCATTAAAAACAGATGACGCTATAGTCCAATGAAATAGCTATAGTCCAATGAAATAGCTGTAATGCCAAGGGCTTTGCACATTTCAACCAGTATAGAGATAAAATTAGTTTTTTAGTTAAAAAGGCTTCACTGAATCCGATAGTAGTGTGTTATTAAGTTTGATATTTCGATAGAATTTTAGATAAGAAATTAATGCGTATCCAAATTTAATGCAGATAGAATGTTAGATAAGCGATTGAAGTAAGAAATTTTTTTATAGGGGCCCCCACTGGATCAAGATTAGAAGAAAATAACGACCACTGGCAACTTCACGCTATGTACTACCCCCCCCCCCTGCTGATTTCAGCTAGCGTTAAAAAATTCATGGTGGGGTTTGAAATGTTAGCCCAAGCTCAGAGAGATTTAACAGCTGAACAAGTAAGTGTAATATTTTTTAGTTTATTTATTTGTTATTTATTATTTGTTGTTATTTTTTTTATTGTTTTATTGTTAGATGTTTATTTATTTACGTCGGCTTAAAATTTAGATTGCAGATTATTTGTTGCTTAATTTTTTTTGTGTAGGCCGCAGAGAAGTTGAGAAGTCTTTCAGATGTTCATTATAAAGCTCGCGATAAATCGATAGAAAATTGATTTAGCGAATTGATGTAGCTAATTGATCAAGGTGATTGATCTAGCGAATTGATCTAGCAAATTGATCTAGCCAATTGATGTAGCGAATTGATTTAGCGAATTGATGTAGCTAATTGATCTAGGTGATTGATCGAGCGAATTGATCTAGCAAATTGATCTAGCCAATATTGATGTAGCGAATTGATGTAGCTAATTGATGAAGCCTAATTGATCCATCGAATTGATGTAGCCGAATTGATCCATAAATTGATGTAGCGAATTGATGTAACCGAATTGATCCATTGAATTAATCTAGCGAATTGATCTAGCAAATTGATCCAGCGAATTGATCTGGAATATTGATCTGGAATATTGATCTACCTAATTGATCTACCTAATTTATCTAGAGTATTGATCTAGCAAATTGATCTAGGTGATTGATCTAGCTTATTGATCTAGCAAATTGATCTAGCAAATTGATCTAGCTTTTTAATCTAGAAAATTGATATAGAATTCATAGTATTAACGTAGAAACTTTGTTCAGAATTGAGTTCATTTTCGTTTTATAGGATTTTTCAAGTATTTTTGCTGGATACTAAATTTATTTTGTTTATTTAATATTGTTTATTATTTATTTATTATAAATATGGGATGTGTTTTCTTTGCCTTTTAAGTGTAATATGATTATTTTGCTGATTATTTATGTTATAGAATCTTTTTGGATTATTCGTGTTTGTTTTTGTGTTGAAAACTAATTTTGCTCATTATGATTAACTGATTAATCTATTGGCAGATTAACTAATTAACTAATTAATTTATCGTTTTATTTACTAATTGATTAAACTGGCTGATTGATTGATTAATTTTCTGATTATGTAATGGATAATTAAGAAATTGATGATTTGACTGATTGATTAATTGATTAATTCATTGATTAATTAATTGATTAATTATGTGACTGACCAAGTTTGTGAATTTTGCATCAGCCACAGGAGTTTGAACCTGGAAACTTTGGTTCCAAGTGCTGAAATTTGTATATTGATTTATTGATCATTCATTAGACATTCATTCATTGATCTTTCATTCATTTGTCCTCCTCATTGATACTCAGTTTCATACTCTTATGCATTATCTTGAACAATGATTACATATTGATGTTATATATACTTGAATAGCCAAAAATGTATAGCCTTTTTGTGCTGATGTGAGTCTAATTGATCAACAAGCAAAAACTAAAAATTATAATAAATAATTGTGTTCTGTACCTTTGACGAATGGTATTTCGAAATTATAATTTCACGTATCTGACGATACTACTTGAATATCTTCATGTTTAATTGAATTAATCCTTTAAAATTAAATTGATTAAATATTTCTAAAAAGTATCAAATTTGACTAATTTACTAATTCACTAATTGATTGTTTTATTAGTTGATTAATTAATCGATTGTTTTATTTACTAATTGATTAAACTGGCTGATTTGATTGATTAGGCCTAGTTTTGTTGACTTAGCGAAAAATCGCTATTAATGAAGAGAAAAAACGATACGACTAAAATAAAACAATTCATTTTCAAACGCACATAAATTATATAAATTCCCAATAAACAAAATTGTTTACTCCGCGAAATACAAACAAATTCCAGTATAAACTACCAACATTGCAAAATCTCCTTCAAGTCATAAAACAATAAAACAAAGTCAATCTTACATGCAACACCACAGTATAGTTAAAACAGAACCAGAAAATGTATTAAATCAGCTTATTTGTAGTTTAAATTACTCTAAGTTCGGTTTACAGTTATTATTAAAGTCATAATGTTAGTCGTAACAGCAGTTATTGAACGGTTACTTACTGGGTTAAGTTTAAGCTTAGTTAGCTTATTTATTGAATTGACTTGTTAGTTTTTTTTATTGATTTAAAGTAGTTTACATTCAAATTTGAGCAAAAGTTCATTTTATCGTGGTACTTTACATAAATATACTTAGCAAAAACTGTCTAAATAGAATTCTACTGCATTCAATTCAATAATACGAAATAAAATTTAACTAATAACGATCAATAACAATATAAACTTTAACTATTTCATAAATTATGAAATTAAACTTAAATCAAATATTAAAAAAACATTTAAATCAAATCAAACTTTTATCAAATATACAAAAAAACATTTAAATCAAATCAAACTTTTATCAAATATATAAAAAACATTCAATAATGTTTTTTATAACCCCCCAGAGCCTTTGTTTGAGCCAAAATACACAGGGCTCCATCATACAACTCTTGCCATTGTCCCTTGACCCCCTCCACCCCCCAGCCGCTCCATCACTTGCTTCACTTGTCTGTAAATTGAAACAAAATTACATTTATTGAAAGGAAATTAATTTGATATTTATTGAGTAGAGGACTAAACGACAGATTCTAAGGTCGTACTTTAGGGTGCAGCAAGTTAGTGAAATAATAAAGAGTTGTGCACGGACACTAGGCGATAATAATTGCTCGATTCTAAATTAACACTGGGCATTCAGTAATTTCTGTTATCTGCATGTAAAAGCATTAACAAATAAGATGATGATGATGATACAAAGATGATGTTTATGATGATAATGATTATAGATATTCACGTAGACATTGCACGGTCTGAAATTCTCCCCCCCGCCCCGCTTCTGTGCCCCCCAGGCGACAATTTTGTTAATTTTATCTTTTAGCCATCCTGCCTCGTTTCCCCTGTCCCCTCCATCACTGGCTTCACTCGCCTGTACATTGACAATAAAATTAATTAAATTTATTAAAAATAATAATTTGTGATTCATTGAGTAGAACGCAGGATTTCAAATGTTACATTCTAATGTCATACTAAAGGGCGCAGCAAGTAAGTTATATAAAGCGTTTATAAAGTAAGCAGCAAGTTAGTAAGATATAAAGTTAGTTAGATATAGCGTTTTATATCTAACTACAAATTAGTGACATATAAAGCCTTTCGAACATTGTGCGTAGAAGTCAGGTGATGAGTGATTCTTAACATGAAGCATTCAGTAGTTACTGCAGATAACATACTGGCAAGCGAGTGAAAAATGAAATGATGATGATGATGATGATGATGATGATGGTGATACAAAGATGTTTACGATGATAATGATTATAAATAATCACCGCAACAGCGCAAGATTCCGAGCGTCTTTTTCTGATACCAAGCGACCTTGCGAGCTTGGTTACTTTCAGCTCTAGCTCTTTCCACCCCACCGCCACTTGAGCTACTTCGGGAACCACTTCAGGAACCTCTTCAGGAGCCACTTCATGAGAGAGTCCTCCACACATCTATAAATAACAATTAAATTACAGTTATTAACAAGAAATTAGTTTGAGATTCATTGAGTAGAACACGGGATTGTAAACAACAGACTCTAAGATCATACTAAAGGGTTCAGCAAGTTTGTGAAATATTAAAGCGTTGCGAATATTGTGTAAGAAGAAAAGCGACGAGTGAACGCTTAATTCTTTACACTAAGGTTTCACTCAAACAAACAATGCAACAACAAGATATCATGAAACTACATAAATAATAGATCTAAATAACACAATAATAATACAATAAAAAGTAAAGCTGTATTAAAGATACAAGGAATGTTTAAGATTTCAAATAGCAAATATAACTGACCCGTCGAAGTGATGGTTCATAGCTAGTTTCCTGTTTGTCTTGAGTCGATGTACCCGGCGCTCCATCGTAATTCACTCTCCCCCTCCCCTGCATGCCTCTCAACGCGGCCTTGGCCGCAGCCGCTTTAGCAGCCCTCTTAGATGGCCCGTACCCATTGTACGAGTACAAAACAACAATAGAAATAATTATAAAGTTCACTGATATGCAATTAACAAACGCCCTGTACCCTTGAGCAAAATGTTTTCATCACTCTCGTCATCAAATATGATAATTAAAACTTTATTTTATTCTGAAAAAAGAAAGACAAATCGTTTAAACATAAAATGTTACACATGAATAAGATTTTTAACTGCAGGGTAATTTATTTCTTTTGTTTCATATACAGTATAACGAACCTGGTCTTCAACTGTTACACTCATAGAAAATTCCTCCTTTATACATGTCCCCCACTCATCCATATAACTAAGTGACCCATTGTCTGTATACTTCAAACCTTGATAAATATCATTTAGCACTGACACAGGATTTTTCAGTTCACTTCTCATCCGCTTTCTCCCTCCTTTCAATTCATCGGCTCTTTCCCCAATCTCTTCCTTGAACTCCCTTTTGACTCCCTGGGTCCAAATTTTCTCTCCTAATTTTCCGACCAATTCCAGGCCTGTTTTGGCGGCCTGTGTGGCGTTTTTTATGGCCTATTTTCTTGTGGCCGTGGCCGTAAAACGGAGTTTTACGTTTTTACGGAGTTAATAGTTTTTCAGATAGGAAAATAAAGATTTTACATCTAGGGAGAGGGTGGGGGACAATTTTATATGTCAAATAACCATTTTTTAATTAATTCCAATGACAATAAATAACGAGGCAAAACAATACCAATAACACGACAATTAAATTTTAAACAATACACATATAATAAAAAGTGTATGGTTATGAAATAACAGGAAAAGTTTATAGATCCATTGTTAAACAATTTGTTTATTGCTAGACGATAAATGGTATAATATTATTTATGTTTTAATTTGCAAAGAAAATAAAAAAAACGCGATAAGAAATAAGAAAAAATTGATCATTAAAAAATCTTAATTTTTTGATCATTATATAACAAGGATGAGGTTCAAGTTTAATTTTTTTTAAATTAATTTAAGGAGGGGCTGCTATCCCCCTCTGTCTACTAATTCCACTCTCCCCCCCCCCTTGGTTTATCCTTTTCATATAATACTCTAATGGGTTTGTCATTTTTACTTGAAAATAAACCCTATGTAAATCAATCGTTAGCCTTGTTTTGATATACTTGCTGCTAAATTCTTTCGATGTAGTGTATTTTACATTGTATTTTCAAATAACATTTTTTTCTTCGCGAATACATTGAAGACAAAAGTGTATTTGAAATGTATTCTTTGATTGTATTTGTTTTGTCGTCTGCTCAGATGTAGTAGTTAATGGCAAGGGTTAGTCGACTAAATTTTTATTTTTATTCGAAATAAGTGTTTAAAATTAATTTATTGTTTAGAAATTGTTTGAATTGTTACAAACTCAGCGGAATGTTGCGCATGCATTAACGATACCGTCGAATTGTAATAATAATACTGACAGTAACATTAGCAAACATTAACAATATAATAAACAATAACATTATAACGTATTAGCATTAACATGGTAACACTATAATGCATTAAATTAACTCTATTATCAGTTAATATAGAAGTATATTTATTTATTTACATTTAACAAATATACATTATATACAATTATGAAATAAATGTAACTTTATTCTTTTTGATCGATGCCAAAATATACTAATAAATTCTATTTTTTAGCTGTAAAAGGTACCGATCCGGAGCAATGTATAGTAGAATTAATACCGTGTCAAGGGAAACTGATGCCTTATTTATTTGCTGGTGAAGATACGACAGAATTCATGTTAAGCAAACCAATTCGTCAACATTGCAGGTCAGTTTTCCATTTAGAAATTTTCAAAGCAGTCTCTTTTGCATTAAAAAATATATGGTAACGTTACAAATATACCGTGTATGAAAAAGTATGAAATATTTTTACAATTATTCGTTCTAAAGATCAGAAGTTAGCGAAGAAAATGACGTTAAAATTATCTTTCCATCGTATATTATTGATGAGATGCAGATTTTTGAAAACGTTGGTATTTTTGCATTTTTTTCAAATTGAGAAAAGTCTCTGGAATTCTGCAGAGCTATAACGTTACGCTTTGACCAGTAAGTAAAGATACACAAAAGTAACATTTATCTGCGTAATATGACTGTTTAATGTTTAAAATGGTTTAAAATATTTACTTTTTAATGCAGCAATATGCAGGAAATAATGTCACGCGTTAAAACTACGCTACAATAAGACGTTTGTTCAGGTGCTTTAAATGATGAGCAACTGAAAATGCTGTCAAAAGCCTCTGGTTTTATCGACTACATTTGCATCGACAGAATCGACGGTTTGTTTTAAAGAGATGTGTTCTGTTTTAAGAATAGATTTGAGAGGAAGTTGTTTACTATTATATAATTGTATAGGATTATTTGCAATAGATTGTAAATACAGATCAATTCAACATTTCTTGCTTTATATATATTAATTGTATTCGCAGAAAGTATAAAGCAAAGTTTTATTTTGCGTTTATTTTTAATGATATATGTAAAACAATTCATGTCACTGGCTTTTATAAATTTGTCTCTAAATATTGTAGATTTCGTTTTTCGTTTATTAACCAGAATTCAGAGAAAATTACAAGTTACAATTACATATTACGTTAATTAATTACAAATTACAAGTCTTTTCTTTCATATATTTTATATTGCTATATTTAGATATGGTAAAACATGAAAGCTGTTTCTACGATAGAACTTTGAACAATAATTTAAAGCGATGCCAGAATGGAGATGATATGCAAGAAAATCTCAGCAATTGCGAGTAAGACTTAAATGCTAACTTTTTCATTTTATTTTGAACAAATTCGATTTAATAAATAAATGAAAAAAAATAAAAAATAATATATTTTTATTGCATTGTATGAAAATACAATGCGTGTAAAAATACAGTTTGTTCATGTGCGATTTGATACTTTTTGCTTATTTAGGCGATTGGAATACATTTCTTTTATTTGTTAGACTCCTTTTTAACTTTTTGATATCTGTATGTTATAATAACGTAAGTTATTTTATAAGTACGAATCTTGTATAGTTTTTTTAGAAGAAATTGCAAAACTTTATTGACAATTATATACATGAAACGCATACAACATATATATATTGTATAGGCAACAAATACGACATGTACATAATATATTATGATATACATAAATAGATAAAACCAGATTATTAAAACAGATTAAAAACAGTCTAAGCAATAGTTTAAACAAGTACTGCAAATAAACTCTGCAAAAAGTTTAAAAATTGTCAAAATGTGTTGAGAAACTGTTCCAAAAGTTCCCAGCACTTCACTTCAGTCTTATTCAATTCAGAGTTTTTTTAAGGTTAAGTTAATATTAAGCTTAACGTCATAACATACCTTATTATAACGATAAATAAGATGCAGCTGTCAATTTAAGCGTCTTACTAAAGTATGCAGCTAGTTATAGAAAATGTGAGCTATCCGGGATTTGAACCTAGACCCGTCGCGCTTCAGTTCACCGCTCAAACCACTTCTCTGTATATGTTTTGTATACATAATTCAGCGTGTCTGATTTCATTGACTGCGCTGGAGCACAAATTGATCAATCTCCGAACTGTAAACCTGGAGCAAAACAACTAATGACAGATAACACTAATAAACTAGTTTCTATAATTCCTGGTTGTGACGGTTTGTGCTTTATTTTGCTTTTTATTTTATTTATTTATTAAAAAGCAAGCAAAAAATTCTACTACTACTTCAATACAATACTAATAAGTAATACTAACAGTAACACTAAATACTAATAGGCCTACTTCAATTCTACTCAAGATTATAACTGCAAGATAGCTGTTAAACGATAAGTTTTAGAAAGCATAATTTAAATTTTGATATTTTTATATAAATTAAATGTAAGAGGAAAATTCGGTTGACAGAAGATGAAAAAAATAAAAATGACTTTATTTGTAACTTTAATTGTTTTTATTTACTAATAACAACTACAATTTAATAAGTTATATATCAAGCGATAAGTATAACAATTGTGTTAGTATTATTTTAATATTACACGGTAGTGCTATAATATTATACGATTTTAATTATTATTATTTAAACTAATTCGTAATATGATCTTTATTTTTTTTATTAGGATTGGAGACTCTGAAACATTTCTACTATAAGTTTCTCTAGCAATCAAAAAGTTTTACGATTTCAAGATTAATGAACTTGAATATTATGTTGTTTTGAAACTGTAAAAGATAATTATGATAAATGTCTTGCTATGATAAGAAATACATATACGATTTGTATTCTTGTTAAGCTACTAACAGGAGTTTCTTCAAATGTCATTCTATATTAAATGTTCACTTTTGGGTTATTTCCAACAAATTAAATTAATAAAATAATAATAAAAGTAATTCTTATTGTTGTTATTATGTAATATAAGTACAAATAATGCTTATTGATGTTCATTATTACATACTATGACAGTATCATCACCATTACATGTCATATTGAAATATGATATATAATATTTGAGTAAATTGATAAGTTTGTTGGTTAAATGTAAATAATTTTGTTTTTATCAAAACTATTAATCTATTAATTATGAAACTTTATCAAACTTTCATGAAAGATTACAGAAAAACAATAAAGACTCAATAATGACTCTCATTAATAAAAACCGATTCAAAGTTCTTAAAAAGGAAGTAGTTTTCCGAACATTCACTAGGTGTTAAAACTATTCACTAGGGGACGCCTCGTAAATTAAACACAAAATTATATCTCGATTCGAATCTCTGATCAGTTATCCTTCGATCAAATCTGACTTTCCAATTATAATCGTTGAGAATCTGAATCGTTATTTTCGCTACGCACCCGGGTTTATCTTTCTGCGGTAAATTGAGCGTCTAAATAAGCAGATAATAAGACTTACAAAAGATGATCAATTTTCATAAAACGTCTATAGGAAGGTCTCCGTTTTTAGCTAACACCGCCCATTTTAGAAATGTTTTATAGTAATCACGAAGCAATATTAATTCGTTACAAGTTAACCAATTTTTTAACTTTAATTCTAACTGTAATTCTAACCCTTATTATAGACGTTAAGGAACCTGTATCCGTAATTCTTGCATATTATATTAATGACATAGTAAAAGAAATATAAAAGTAATAATGTTCATATAAATACAGAAAGTTTGCAGTTTGAACAAGTATTGCAAATAAAAAGGTAATTGACAAAAGTTACAATTTAAAATAGTTAGATAATTGTAATGTTAGTAAGAAAAATAATAATTCATAACCCTAACCTAAACCTAAGTCCTAACAGTTTAATAACCTTATCTAATTTTGAGAGGATTATAAAACTATCACGCTATTAAGTTTTGAGCTAAAACCAGGATTGAAGTTTTTGCTAATAACTTATAAATTACGAATTAGATTTAAGGGTGTGACTAGTTATTAATCATGACCTCGCGTTAAATTTTGATTGTAAATAGGTAACAAAATTACGGAGCGATGTTATACAGCGAGGTCCCCGGGGGCTTTTCAATCTCATACTAAGTAATGGATTGGGATTAGTTAGAGGGGTGGGAGGGTCAGATTTAAAAGTGAAAGGTTGTTATTTAATCTACGATCAGGGAACAACTGTCTTTATTGTTTGATGTGTTTAAATAAACGAGATCTGTAAACGAAGCTTTGAGGCGAATAATAGACTTTATTTAAAAATTAAAAACCATGATTGACTGAAATTTATATAACTGGTCCGTTTGTCGTAACTTCTAATTGGTTTTTATTATAAATTTTAATTATGAAAACACACATTTTATTGACAGAACAAAAAACGGTTAAGGACAGTTTAAATGAAGTTGAAACAAAGTATTATGCAAATAAGAATTCAGTTGATAGAGTGTAAATAGATTTTAAAAGTGTCTTGGGAAACTGTCCCGAAATTATAATTGGTTCTTAATTAACATAAAGGAACTCCCCTCCTTGAAATTCTGGTTATACCACTGTAAAAAGGTGTAAGTCAATGAGTATACGCTAGCCCTAGAAATATCATATTAATAAGAGAAATATCATTTCAATAATATCTATTGGCGTACTATTGATACTGTACATTTTTGTGTATTACTAACAGTTAATACCATTTTAACTCAAACGGTTAAATGAATTAACCAACCCGCAATTAAAGTAACTACTTTCTCGAATTACTTTTACTCTGTAACTATACACGCGTCTCGTGCAATGAAATGTTTAAATGTTTTGAGTAATAAGTCGATTAGTCAACAGACCAGTCGATTAACTCTTCTCTTTTGCATTGAATCATTTTATTTATTCGCACTACACAACAAAAAACTTCAATTTTTCATATGTACTTATGAACGATTTCGCTTTGCATTTTACAAGCGATTCAGACTTGTTTCGAATCATTGCCAAAAATGTACTAAGTGAAAAATCTACATCTAATATATAACTTTCACACAACTAATATTATATTGAAAATTAAACTAGATTCGGTAATTGCTTTCCCGTACAAAACAGTCCCAAAGGAAGCTATCAACTGATCAAATCAATCCTTAACGTGTCAATAACTACCCGAGCGATAATCGACAAAACGTGGCTACTTCAGGTTCATCAATTTAATGAAGTCACTTTTTGATATCGTAAGTACTTATAAATAAAATATGTATGTACTTATATATTATAAGTATGTACTTATAATAAAGTCGGACCGATCCACGAGGCGATACCTCAGTGTGAACTGCGCTTTATTCAAACGTTTTTGTCGCACCAATCAGTGACTTTTTACGAAGTGAATGTGTGCTCATTAGCCAGCGCTGTGGTCTAAGACTATATATAATATAGGACCTATATGATATTGTATATACATGTATCTGGGCCAATGTATTATATAAGTTCTTTGATATTTTGTCA
>JAQIXG010001501.1:0-21780 GCA_034700105.1 Oconnorella tubifera
GAAAAAAAGTTCTTGACAAAAAATCGTCAGCCTTGCATATCAAAATATTTCTCTGGGGGTCAGGCCTAAGCATTTTGTGTGAGAGGGGTGGATTGAAAATTTGAAGCGAGAAGAATTTTTAGTAACAAACGGGTTAATGTTGTTTACGTACAGAATTTATAATCTCTTTCATCGATATTACAAAGTTTTGCAAATGGAAAAGGGGCGCGAAATTATATTTCTGAAAATGGAATTATAATATTAATATATTGTAATGGAATATAATATTAATACACAAAATACCGGATACTCTAGATTGTACGTGAAATAATAGGCTAATTTAAATATTGTACAACTGCATACTGTACTTAAATGTGACATCTGACGTACATGACATATAAACCTGCTTTCTCTTAATTTTAAAAGATATCGTCAAACTAAAGATTTACAAAAAATACGATTTTGGCGTTTTATGTTAGTTGAAACCCCTCGATCCCTACGGTGACATATTAAACAAAATTAATATAAAATACACTGTAGGCCTAAAATGGTTATCAGCTAATCACTATGAAAAATGAGTAGACTATATACTAACCTAAAAACGATATTTTCGCATGATGTCGATAAAGAACTTTACAACAATTGAATATTTGACACGATTGAAATGTAGATGACATTTTTTCACTGTGGCGAGCTGCAAATGATTAAATGATAGATCATCTCGTATTTTATTTTTTATATGTATTTTTAAAATGGATCCTCTCTGGTATTTCTGAGATCAGCCGAATTGATTGTCGTGTACTCATTAATATGAATCTTGAATATTTCTCTATAAAACTCAGTCAATTTTTACGCTGGCTATACCCAAGAAGATTACAAAACTTAAAGTAAGACTGATTCAGGTTCTAAGTGCCCCAAGAACCAGTGTCCAAATCCCGGACACCGTTAGCGCCTTCATACGTGACAGGTGGCGCACTATTGTACAATGGTAGAAGGGCAGATGCTTTTTTTGGGATAACACATGCCCAGACATGTTAGCGCCTTGATACGTGAAGAGAAGAGATCTTCAGCAGAAGAGTCGGGTGCTGCGGCAGCTTCAGCGGAATCGAAAAGCTGTCCAAGTATGCCGCTTTTGCTACCTCTCATGACTCACGAGTTTTTCCAATAGAGATTGAGACACTAGGTTCTTGGAGCACGTTGGGTCTTTCTTTTGTGAATGAGTTGGGCAGACGGATTTCCATTGTTTCAGGAGATCCAAGATCCACCTCTTTCCTGAAGCAACGCCTCGCTTTGGCGGTGCAGCAGGGATATGAAGCCGCAGTGTTGTGAACTTTTATGACAGTTTCTCAAGATATTTTTTAATTTTTATCAAATAACTTTATTTGCAATACTTTTAAGTAAACTGTTTTTAAACTCTTTTCTTATAGAAATGAAATAGTTAATAAATATTTAAATTACTTTAGTTTTTCATTAGTATTTTCTAATATTAAAACATGAACTCATCATTAATTGTTTATTAACATATATTCTGCTCTAATATCACCTATATGACGAAGAATATCATTTTCAGAAACATTTAATTAGTAAGCATTTCTATATTTAGTTCAATGCCATTCACTGGAATTATGTTTAAATTATTTTCTTTAACACACAATTATTGATTAGCATAACACAGGAGCCGGGCAGGATCTGGTTTCCTTGAGTGCGGGGCAAGTCGTTCCAAATTCACCAGCAGTGAGTGAGCGTGTTCTTGTTTGCTCAGCGAGTGTTTTACCGCTCTGTACAAGGGCTTCGATAGCATCCCAATCAGCTTTCACAACGTACAGGCCGAAGTCAAATGTGCTGATTAATATGCTGCCTGGAACAGAAATTTTACAACCAATATATATCAAGACATTGTTCTCAATGATTTTTCTCATGATACTTCAAGATCTTTTCAGAGATGATGATAATAGTAACATTTTTTTGGGAAACACGGCGAGTTAATTACCTAAATCACAGAACAAATCACTACATCTTTTAATAAAAAATAACAATAACACATCAAGGTAGATTATATAACTGGCAAAAAAACAAGAATTACAATCAAGTGCTAAAGTTATATATATCAGTTTCAACAGTCCTGAAAAGAGTTGCATTGTTATTTGAATGACAACAAAGAATCTATGTAATAAGAAAAATAGTGTATTACTAGGCACAGTAATGTGTCGCTCTAATTCTAAAATAAATTTTGAATCTTCCATACTCTCTTGTTGCTGCTATTTATTACTTGGAATGTAGGCCTATATATTTCTCTTTCTCTTATTTTATTACTAAGATTACCTGATTCGAAGTAAGGATAGACACTCCAAGCTCCTCTAAATGTAGTAGTAGTGCGAGATGGATAAATGTCAAAGTATCCAACAGTTTCTAGTTCGTAATCGGCACGATTGAAATGCAAAATTCTCAAACCAGATTCGTAATTTCCCTATTTTAAACACATATCTTTTGATTTTAAATAAGAACACTTCAGAAGTTTTGAATATATAGTCTTTACCTTTGACTATTAATTTTATTCTTTGCCTTTGTTATATCACAGAAATAAAGTGGTTTTGATTGATTTAAAACTTAGAAATCAATTTTCGCATTTGTTGTCCCAGTAAACTATTCGAACAAATGCTGTTGAGACAATTGTTATGTTTTTATTTACCAATTTAAGTATAATAATGTATGCAAAAATAGTTTGTGACTTGAAAATAAGAAGTTCCACATTGAAGTCTCTGATTGAAACAAATTATCTAACTTAAACATATTAACACACTAAGACATAAATTAACATATTAATATTAAATAAAATAAGTATACTGAAATACTATACCTAACTTTATCACATTAATATGTAATGCTAACTCAGCTATGTTAACAGTAAAATAACATTAAAACACATTAAAACATATTTTCTAACTTAAAAACATTAACACATTAATTAATGTCGTTAAGTTAGATATTATAATGTATTAATGTGCATAAGTTAAGTTATGTTTCAATGCGTTTGAATGTTATTTCATTTAATGTTACTATCCAAGTTGTAACGTATTAATTAAAGATATTGGCATGTGTACAGTCAAATGTAATAAAATATTAGTAACGCATTACCTAAACATACTAAGAATAATGAAGAACAATTCTTACTTGGAACACATAATCTCCAATAATATACTGATTGTGATCAATAGACGTCTGAGTCGATTCGTAAATATTTTTTAGTGTTGGCGTCTGCAGGTCACGAACATCCCAGATATAGGTCTTTGTATATCTGTAATTCAAAGCAAACAAACTCTAAAAAATCTACGCTTATAAAAAAACGAGCTCTTGTTCACCGCGTTATCACTTTTTACATTTTTAGTCAAAATGAGTAAAATGTATCTTCTCAAAAACATTTCAAAGTGTTGCATGTGTTGCTTTTTTTATTGTGCACAAACTTGATTCTGTTGGGTCCTTATAAAAAAGATGCTTGCGAACATATCTTTAGTTGTGAGCTTTGATTGTTGGATATTTTCATTTAATTTTATATCATTTATTTTCAAACAAGGCAATAGTTAAAAAAAAACAACAACTATATATCAAAAGCATAAACACAAAGGTCATAAGCAGTGGTGAAGCCATCTCATAGCAAGTGTTTCTCATAGCAAGCATTTCGTATCTGAAACACCCTTATAAATTTCATCATTCATTATCAATTGTAATATATAATATATTACGATTGATAATGAATGATGAAATCTGCCATAAAATTTATGAAATGAGGTCGAATACGCGCAACAACAAGTAGCATAACACTTGTACGGAGTGAAAAATGACAGACTAGCATACTATAAAAAAAAGTCTCTGTGTTTGCACGAATTGCGTGGATCATTTTTTTCAGAAGTGGGATTGTTTGAACAACCCCAAACAATACCAGTGGCTTCGCCACTGGTCATAAGGCTCTATAAATAAATATATCAGAAAAGATGTGATAAATATACAAAATTGAATATGATACAGATATCATATTAAGCTTAATATATTATAACATAGTTACAACTGAAAATATATGTAAAATATTATTATTTTAGATTTATATAGCAAAAAATTATTGATGCTATTAGTAGATTGCAAATATTTGACTACTTAAAGTTACAGTCTTAGTACTTCATAATAAGAAAATCAGGCAATTGTACTGTAATTAAATGGTTATTTAAATAATCTTACGGTGTAACATTCATCTCATCGAATTCATCATCGAGTAAAAGAGCCTCATGATCCTCTGTCACCCAACCCTGCAACGAATTATGATGCATAACTGCGGCAATATTTTATGCATAAAAATAAATATGAATATCATATACAGTTGATTTTTAAGTATCCCTAAGATGAGTAGAAACTTAATTATTAGTCCTATATGATGATGTAATTAATTAAAAATGATTTGATCTCACTGCATTTTGTTATTATTTATCACTTATTGTTTATAATTGTTTGCCTTTTAGTTTATGCATTTCGTTTAAACTAAATCCATCTTAGAATTGAGTGAATTGAAGAGATATCAATTTGAAATATAGTGATACTAGATATTTTTACAATATTCATAGAATATCTTTACTAGATTTCTATAAACTATGCATTTGTAACATCAATCATTGTAATTAATTACAGTTAATTTTATTCTATAAAATTTAATTTAAACGTTATTCATTAAAGTTTACAATGATTTTTATTCTATAAATATCATTTTTAATGATACTCCATAAATTGTATATAATATCAGCGGGAGAAAAAATTGTGAAGGGTTCCTTTCAGAATAAAAACGTCAACGTTGATATGTATACATTGAAGAACTGATACATATATAGATATAGGTGTTGATCATATTATTTAGCTAGATAAATAAATACATGGATACATGGTTTCCACTATAACTAGATACCTGATGTGTGTATCCTACATTGACGTATGCAGACTTGGTGATCATCACCATGTTAGCTTTGTCAGTGACATCAACAATGGTCAAAGAGTTCTCATTGAAACTGAAGCAAATCTCGCGTTGAGAATACCTGACATAAACAAATCATTAATATAGAATGACTAACTAGACCACTAGTTTTTTAGTCAAATTATTGATTTATATTCATCTGATAGATTTTGAAACTAAATATTGCACTTCTGCAAGGTTAGGTAAATATATAAATAAATTATATTCTCTAAGATATTATAAGCAAACAGACTATATTTTGCTGGTAGCTTTTAACCAGTGACGTATGATAGTTTTCATGTTGTCCTAGTTTAATTTAATGTTGGCATATTTTAAAACGTACATTCTAAATGGAGAGCACATCACTGAGCCCTACCAATTTCCGATTAATGTAATATAATCGAATGTGAAATCTTATTTCATTGTAATGAAAAAATGTCAAAGTAGTTTAGGTATTATAAGCTAAAATATTCAAGAAGAATAGACAATATCGTGCATGCGCTACCTAGTATCAGGTCCGTGATAAATAACACACTGAGCATCGTGAACATAACCATCTCCGCCAAAACACCCAACAGTCGTTGGCTGCAGAGGACTTGAAACATCGATAGCCATCAAACCTCCTTTGGACAGATAAAGCATACATGTATTTTACAATAAAAACGATTTTACAAAGCCTTGTTACATTTGTCATTGTATGCAATGTAGTTTTTAATTAAGTAATATATTTATAATTGAATAAGCTTAAATAATTCAATTATTTGCGCCTTATTTACTTTCGCAGGGTTTTAAAAATTATGAGTGAATAAAAGACTTTGGTAGAGTTTAATAAATAGAACTAGAATGGAACAGGGGATCCATCAAGAAATGGACAAATAATAAACTAGAAATAATTGTAATTTCATATAGGCTAACAATTTCAATTTAATTTTGATTTCAAATACATCAACTTTTGCACATAATTGTAACATATTAACATATTTACGTAGGTATAATATAACTAATTTTATAAATTCACGGTAACATCATTTTTTAAAGTTTAATTACAAAATTTCAGTCAATGTTATATAAATTCAGTGACTGGTCTGATTGTTACTTCACGTTATATCAGTATAAAATGACTGTTTAGTGACTCTCTTAATGCAGGTAAAACACAGAACACACTGATACTTTAACCCAGTCCGCTGAATAATTTTCCTTCTGTATAACAGCGATTCAAACTATCAAAAAATAATTTTCATACGGGACAAACACACGCAAAGTTTAAATTCCTTTTTGTACATACAGGAACATACTGGATAAATTACTTTACTCAGTCACATAAACTTTATGATGATTTATATTAACATAAAAATAGAGACCTCTGCAAGTTCTCGGATAATTAGCTTGAGTAGCTCCTACCACATACACAAAGTTTGTGTCAACATTAGAAACAATGTTATGAGCGTTTCCGAAATCATTATTTACTGCATCAGGATTAAAGTACTGCAGTACATTCAGTCCTCGCAGATGAGTCAAATCAAAGACCTGTACATATAGACTTGTGATATATGTATTTATTTGCATAATATAATAAGTAGAATATAGCGATATTTTAAATGATATGTTGTTGAAATAACTGGAATATGGCGTACTGGTAAAGTATCTCGGAGTCGGAATCGATAAATCCCGAGTTCAAAACCAAAGTAACAAAGTTTACTTTTAGTATGTTCATTCACACTTCAGCTAGTATCCTAAATCTTTAGGCAGACAACAAAAGTCACTTAGAGGTAACTACTCGTACACCTCTACCTATTGAGAAGTGATTTTCAATCACCCCTCAATAGGTTTCAAACACTTCCACGACTGAGCTAGGTGTCCATAATACCTTGATTGATTATTAAAATGATTCAGCCCTCCGTAAGAGAACATGAGCATTTCCGAAAAAGATCTTAATTTGATGTGCAGGACAGCTGACATAATCCAATTAAGCTGAACTAAGTCATCAGCTTAATTGGATTTACCACTGCTGGTATAAGAGATTTTGTGATCTTAAAATTAGTGAATTGGAATCAAGACAAGTACAAAAATAATTTCATTAACGATTTACGCTTTCCATTCTTCATGTGCAGTGTGAAAAGCTGCAGCACATTAAGTAATGTTAAATAATTATAATATTTTAAAATCCTACCTGCAGACCGTGATCTCTGGCCTCCGAGACGATAAAGGCGAAGTTACCAATAACCTTAATGTCTCTCCATGTGGTTGATGTCGTCCTGTTCAAATAATTGAATTAAAACTAAAGTAGAAGAAAAGCCCTTTAATTAACACTCGACTTGATTTGAGTTATCAAGCAAATTGTTTTGTAAACATTTAAATAAGCTACAAATTCTTTTTCGCAACTCGAGTTGAATTCTAACATATACTGAACATGTAGTCACATTCTAAACTTACGTACTGTAGAAATACTATAGCAAACTTACGCTGAATAAATGAATCCAACAGTTACAGGATTGACTGGATCAGTGATTCTAACGAATGACGTGCCACCAGTTAGTCCCATGATAGCATACTCATCACCGTTCTGTGGATCAGTCCATCCCCAGCAATCATTTCCTTCTCTCCTGAAATTCAAAGCAATGATATTTTTGATAGATAGAAGAACAATTTACATGCCTTTTGTGCTATTCCTATTTGACTAAAAATCATCTTAACTCGATATACATTATTTTTTTTAAATTGATTTTTGTTAGGAATTTCATTGCTTTGCATTATAATATTGTTGTAGATTTGTGTCATTTTGGATGAAATGAAGAGTGTTCATGATATGAGCAATGCATTAAATTGACTTTTTTTCAATTTAAAGCAATTTGCAAGTTTTTGTTCACTAAGCAGAATTTCATGAAAACAATCAGATTGATAAACCATTAATAACAAATAATTAGATTGGTAAAATATTAATGCACTAAATAAATCGATGTACACAGGATAACAGTTTATAGATGAGAGAATCATTCAATTCGTTCATCAGGTGGTTGACTTTTTAAAATTATTGTTGTATTTCATGATAAAAATAAATATAAATAACACTTTTAATTTGATCAATACGCTATTAGTAACAGGGCTAATAAATCAGGAGCCGCTGATACAAAGAGTCTGTGGGCATGGGTCAATTTTTTCCCCAGAACGTTAGAAACTAACGATATTTCTTATTCAAATATAATTACCTGCACTGTATAAATATTTTTCCAGCAATGCCCACTAAATATTTGTACCAAGAAGCATATGTAATTGTTAGAATAATGTGAATATTGCAAAAATATTACAACTGTTACTAATGCATCATTCATGTCTACTTATAGTAGCCCATATTAGGCGACATGAGCTGTGTTAACTTACACGTTGTCTCCAGGAAGAGGATTATTGCCATAGCCCAAGTCAACAATATTGATGAACGACAACTGATGAGCATTCAGACAAGGAATAGCACCCGCAAAACCTTCAAAAACAAAACCGTTATGTGTATTTTTAGATCGAATCTGATGATTATTCTTCAAAATATTACGTCTCATAGTTAAGGTAGGTTCATGAAAATTACTATTAAATTACACAGATAACAGAAGATAATGAAAACGTACCGTTTTCACAAGCAACCTCTCCTTCAGATGCACGAGGAGCAAATTCTGGACAAGTTCCAGCACTCAGACACTCGGCTCTTTCTTGCTGTGTCCTCTGCTTACGTTCCATGATAATCTTCATCGAACTTCTACCACTGTCCCACTCTGCAGTCTCCTCCATGGGATAAGAGAAAACTTGAAGTGGAACATTTGGACAATGTTTGCTCGATGTGCAGGTGCTCCAACTGCTCCATGAACCAACATCACATGAATCTACAAGTAGAACATCTGAAATTGTTAATTTAAACTGAGGATAGTTTGTCACTTTTCCTTGCAATAAAAAACAACCCTGTAATATCAGCAGGTAATCACTAATATGAACTGAACATCTCAACTTGAAGGATTCCCCTTTGTCTTAATGATTCATTATGATATTAAGCGGGTATGGGGTAAAATAAATTATTTTTGACAAAGGGAGGGGGTATCTAATTTGAAGGCATTTTGAAACTGATTTGTTTTTGTTACATTGCTTATGTCTTTATGTATACTGTTATGTTATGTCATGTATACTGTTATGTTATTATGTTATGTATACTGTTATGTTATGTTATGTATACTTTATGTTATGTCAAGTGAATATTTAAACGAATTTAAATGCTGATCCCAGAGATGTCTTGAATTTAGGACAAATGGATCCCTACACAATTTAGCGTCCTAGGTAGTCATCTATCCGGAAGCTTTCATTACATGAACTGCAACTGCAAAGTGTGAGAAACGAGCGAAGTACATACCATGCTTTTTTGCCAAAGAAAATATAAATGGTTGTAATTTACCAGAAAATGTGTAAAGAGAAAGCTTTTATGCAAGAAAATTCTATTTTATGTAACTTTTTGTAGCATATAGGCCTATATCTCCTATAATATAAGAAGCCGATGTAGGAGGTTCAAATCTCCGCCCAAAAGTTCGAATCTTAACATTACCCTAACCCCAACCCTAACAGTAAACCTTAATCCTGGCAGTTTAAAAAAAAGAAGAGGAGTAGGCCTATTTTAAAACGAAGTTAAAACTATGTAGTTTTAAATACACAAAGGGAAGTGATATAAACTATACTAACACGATTCGAACCTATTACATCGACCCTGAATATTAGGACATACAAAAAATATCTTTTGAAGAATTTCTTTATTGATTATATTATATATTGAATGAAGGAGGTGGAAGGAGAAAGCTGGGGGTTTCTTATAGATTCTGTCCGTTACAGTACTTACTGTTAATTTAAAATGTTAATTAAGAACATATTGAAAGTAAAACTTTTGGTGTATACCTATAGTATAGCTATTATAAGATAAATCAGCATCGCATCATAACTTACCGAGTGACGCGACACTTGTGACAGCGATCGCTCCGAGAAGCAACGAGAAAAGCTAAAATGAACAAAAACGAGAATCTATCAATTATTGTCCTTTATTTCAAAGAAATTGTGGTTGTCATTTGGGTATTATAAACAAACGTAATAAAATACAATACGCAGTGACGGATCAGACATTTAGGGGGTCAGAATTTTTAAAGATTACAATTTTTTAAATTTTCTCTCCTAGAGATTTTAGATCAATTGGATACGTGATAACCCAAGATATTATCACTATTGACTTAAAATGATAATTATTTATTAAAAAGAACAAATCGGTTTGTAATAAACTGTATGCATTGTAAATTCGTAATAAATCTATGATCAGACACATGCAATTAAATGCTCACATCCATTTAGACGTTAATTTTTCGATATTTTCTAAAATTATAAAAAGAAATAATTAAATTGTATAGATTCATTAATTACAGCTTGCAATATTTGGTTGAGAAAGAACGTCACAATGGCGCTAATAACACAGCGCGTAAAACTTAAACTAAACATTAAATTAGTCAAACATCTAATCGCTACGTCATAATAGCGCTAATTTACAGCGAGTAAAATTGAATCTAAATATTAAATTAGTTAAGAATTAATCGCTACGTCATAAATTATATTTGTTCTACATAGCTAAACGAAACTGATACGGTTCGTAAATGCTATTTTTTCAGTTATATTTTGTTCAAGTTTTGGGGGCCATACAAAATGTGCCCCTGCGGCGGCACAGTTGGCACAAGACCTTGATAATACATAGCTAATATTCAACGATACAGTAACTTCAGTGGTAAAGGCAGTGGGGGAGGAGGGTTATGACAGTTATTGTAGTTATAACTTTGGAGGTAAAAACTATTCTTTTTAATGTTAAAGGTATGAATTTAGCATTAACCCCCCATTTGTGACAATTTCTTGCGTTGAATACAGTTGATAAATATCAGAATACATTAAATTGGAGACGAAAAATTGAGTGATCACCTAAGAAATTAAGTAAAGCTAAATAAAAGTGGGGGGGAGGGGGGTGTCACCACTAAAATAACGCATTTGACACTGCAACAAAACATTTCTACTTCTAATCGGGGGGTGGTGGGAGGGGGGGTATGAGTAACTTATAACCACGACAACCTTGACTATGCCGCTGAAACTTTTATAACCTAATAAATCTATAAATTGCTTCCCAATTTCCTTATTTTAAGTTTTAGATTATAACAGGGTGTAATTAATATTTGCTTAAAAATTGAACTTTATGATAATATTAATATAAGAAAGTGTTATAATCACCATTATGTCAAGTTTCGTCTTCAGACTTCGTTGATTTAAGTAAAACTAATTGAGAGTAAGATTAAATAGAAGCTTATCATACAAATCATTTATCAGCAGCTGTCTGATTATAATTTAAAGATAAATTCGCTGAAGGTTTTCTCATAGTCTAACTATTATAGGCCTAACCGCTTCGTACTAATTCAAAAGTTTATTGACTTGAATGGTCCTATACTGTTCCTATACTATTCCTAGTATAGGACCATTCAAGGACTCAGTAAATGAGGATTATATGGGAGAAGGGGGGAGGAGGGGGTGGTAATGCGTCACTTTTAAATTACATTACGAAACCAAAAATGATAGAAAATTGTGTTTTATAATTTCCTACGCTTATAATTATCGGCAGGACATTAAACACGCATTCGTCAGCAGTGTAAACATTATGCATTTTAACTTTTCTTGATCATTGTTATTAATATCTATCTTGTCCTGAATACAGGATATTTTCGTCTTGAAAAATAAAACAGTACTAAAATAAAAAAAAAGATAAACCGAACATAATTTGTGAACCGAATATAGTGAGCCTATTTCGGTCGAAAATCTGAAATATAAAATATCGTTAAAATAATTGAAGAGTACACACTCCCTCCAAAACATAAAATAAAGCAATTGAACATACAAATGTAACACAGATAAATTAAACCATAGTTGTTCCGCACGTGCGAAACGCACTTTATGTTTGATGAAAAGTGCGCGCACTTTAACGCATTTTATGTCTGGTGAAAAGCGCGCGCACTTTAACGCACTTTATGTTTGATGAAAAGTGCGCGCACTTTAACGCACTTTATGTCTGATGAAAAGTGCGCGCACTTTGATGCACTTTATTCTGTGAGCGCACTTTACTTTTTTTTCCACTACTTAATTATTTAATGTGACGTCATACATGAATTTTGTTTGCGTCGTAGGCCTATCTATTTATATAAATTGCATCGATTCTCTTCGGCCGCCACCGCTCACTCGAATAGACCGGTCTGGATCGGTTCATCAAATGAAAATAAAACGCATTATATTAGCATTCATCGAACAGCATTCAATTATTATTATTTAAATTTTAAATAATAATAATTTAACCCGGAAACATAACTATTATTATTTAATAAGCTTTATGATTGGTTGAATTTATTTACGTTTTGTGAAACACACAATATTAGTGGTCAGTATATATGTATATTTGGGAGGGGGGAGGAGGGGAGGTAGATTAAATTTTTTAGATTGATTATTAACGCACTTCAACGCACTTTATGTTTGATGAAAAGTGCGCGCACTTTAACGCACTTTATCTTCGCCACAAACGTGCGGAACAACTATGAATTAAACAATAGGCCTATACTGTAGGCATATAAGCTATAATAACTTTAACTAATTGCAATTTTATACATAAGCCTTTCGTTTAGGTGAAGCAAAAGCAGGCCTAAACAAACACGGCGCACTATTAGTTTTAAGTTGAACAGTCTCATAAAATCATTTGTAGTGTATTAGGCAAAAGGTAGTTGATTTTAATAATTAATTAGAACTTTGTTTTTATAATATAGTCGTGGTATTAACATTGTGTTCTTTTTAATTAGGCCTACTCGGCTTTTTATTGTATTTTAATGTTTGTAGTTCATTATTTTTCTGTGAATTTTATTTGTATATATGTAAAGTAATTAACATTTTTAAATTTAAATATGTAATGTGGTTTCATATAAGTGTTCATTAAGGATGAAATAAACGAATAAATAAATAAAATAAATTTCAGTAGGCCTATCATGAGTTTGATGAACATGACAAAAATGACCATCAGCAGAAAAAATTGAACATCACCAGCCAAAAAGAACCAAAATATTGGAATATCTTCATATTTTTTATTCCATCTTTTAGAAACTTTTTGATATGCTTCGTTTCGTTTCTTCTTTAATATTTGCAACTGCAATTCTTGAGATCAGATAATATTCAACAAATTTACGGATGAATTGAAAATTGAACGAAGATGAATTCTATTAATTAGAAACGATTTTGAAGATTTTCAATTAATTACCGTCACTAATCATTCGAAGAATCGACGGTAAGCAATTTAAGAAGATAACCCCTACTATAATAATTCATATCTTTGTAAGTTTTAAAATATAGAAAATTAAATAAGCCTAGGCCTACTTATTGTAATATCTTTGGATATTTTATGATACAGTCGAATTTGGTTTCAGTTTCGATCTTTATATTATTTTTTTATCATTATTAGTGCAGAGCATATATTTTAAGGAGTAGGATGGGGGGGGGGGGGGTTAATTTTGAATGAAAAGATTCCCTAATGTTATTATTATTATATTTTATGGGTATCATTCGGTTTAGGGTTAGAGATGGTTTACAGTTAGAATTTGGATTTAGATTGTAACTAGTGTAATGATTAGGGTTATTGAAACGGATCAGGCGCGGTTTGCAGTTATTTTCAGAGAATTTAGTTGATTTTATTTATAAAATATCGCCATTTTTATGAGCGATAGTTAGAGAAACACATTAAAACACATTAGAGAAACATTAAAACATAATTATTGTTTTTCAGAAATGTTCGATGTAGTTTGAATTTTGCGATGAAACTTGATTTAATTTATTCCTCATGCTAACTTATATATGTGGTCTTTTTTTTTCTAAAAACTAGATGTGGCGCGTAACCGAATTGAAACCAAACAATGTATAATGTTTTTTGTATATATTTTTCTATTTAGCATTTATTGAAGTATTAATTCTTAATTTGACAGAAAGTCGCGTAACTCATAGATGGGATGGAAGATTGAACTGTAACGTTTTAACAAAAGGAATATTTGTTTGGAGTTTAAGTAATGACTGAGGTTAAATGTGGCTTTTGTCGTTTTGGTTGTGAAGACGAGGCGCTCTGTGGAAAGCTTTGGACAAATGTGGATAAACGTAAACGATGTTGTACTGCGCATCTTAAATGCATGGTGTGTACTTACTTCATTATCATTATTATTAGCTTTATTATCATTATTATCATATTTGTTATCAGTATCTTTATCATTTGTTATCATTATCTTTATCAAAATTGTTATTTTTCTTTATCAGCTTCTTCCATGTATTATTATCATATTTTCTTAGTTATTATAATCATGAAATAATATCGTTGTTAAAGTTTAGCTTCGGTCTTAACTGAGCTATAGTTCGGTCATGATTGTTGTTGAAAAGCAATTGGTGACTTTGTGTTGAAAAGTGTTTTATCAGATAGAGTATACTTGGTTGTGTATTTTTTTTAGTATGGCTGACATATGCATCTTTGAATTGCTTAGTAACACTAGTGTAATGTTTCTGTCAAGAAAATTATTTGCTGCAATTATTTGAGATTCTTGTATTTTCATTTCTTGATGTCTGACTCATTTCACAACAGTGAAAGGATAATATAATGAAATTTCTGAGATTTAATACCTATTTAAAATATATTTTTCATTATATTACTGAATAGCCTTTGCGCTGATGTGAAAATTAGCAAAAGGAAGAAAAATGTTAGAAATATAATTATCGTCATCGTGATAAAGTAATATTTGTTTAATTTGCAGCAATACTCGTCGAAGCTGAGTCAGTACACGTTTGATTCTTTTGGAGGTTTTATTATAAAAGATGTTGAGGCAGAAATCAAGCGTGCTAAGAAACTGGTGAGTGATGTTTTAGATAGATTGATGGATGAATGGATGGATGGATGGACGGATGCATGGATGCATGTCTGGATAAAGGGATGACTGAACGGATGGATGGATGAGTTTATGGATGGATCGATGGATAGATGGATGGAATGAATGAATGGAGAGACATTGTCTTGGCCTGTTATGATTGTAACTGATTACAATCAGTTATATTAGGTGATTGTCTTCGATAGCAATAATTATTGTTATCGAATATTAATAGCTAATTAATATTACTATCATTGTGTTATGGAAGTGTTATTGATTGTCTATGAATTACTGTCTATGAATTGTCTATGATTGTCTCGTTGTCTATGAATTACTGACCATTGCTGTCTGGTAGAATGTTGGACCAGTCTGTTCTTTATTCTATCAGTATCTATTTATAATAGAAGTCAATTAAATATTGAAATATTGCCTACGGTTATGTTTACTTCTAACAACTGGATTACCATATTATATAAGCGGTGTCTCAGACATAACCATCAATTTAAGCACCTTACTAAAGGGTGCAGCTAGTTAGAGAAAATAGTGAGCTAACTGGGATTGGAACCTGGACATAAAGATTTTGAATCCAGTGCTTTAACCACTTCGCTAATGGGCCTTGATACACAAGACTCAAACCTGGGACCTGCTGAGTCTAGCATTCTTGCCACTTGACTAATGAGCTCGATGTATTGTTGTATAAATAGAAATGTAATCTGTGCAACAAGAATGGTGCATCGTCTGGTTGTGCCGTTATTTCGTGCAGAAAGTCATTTCATTATCGGTGCGTGCAAACTCGTGTGGATGCACCAGTGCAAGCCATGCGTCTGCGCACTGATAAGGGTCTTTTTCAATTCTCGTAAGTGGTATCTTTATTTATTTCTTGTTCCATTTGGTGTACTTTGAGTGGCAGCAATTTAATTGTATTATTATGATATTAATTATTGCTTTGATTTTTTTCTGTATTTAAAAGTATTTTGTGCTTGATTTTGAGTCTGTGTGGGTGATAATGAACATTATGTAGTGATGATAAAAATGATAATGATGATGATGTAAAGTTGATTATGATGGCAGTTATGATAATGTGATTTTTCCAGTGTCTTCTGCAGTCATCAACATCGTGAACAATATTGCTTAGAAAATAAAATGAATCAATCGCAAACAAGTGCAATCATGTCTAGCCAATCAGAATTGAGCAGAATTAATCCCCACCAATCAGCTTCCACCAGTGCTATTCTAGACGAATTTGAAATCACTAATAATGCGCTATTTAATCAATCTGACAACCAATTAAAACTAGACAGAGATATTAGTGATGACTCAGAATTGAGTGATGCAAGTGAAAGCCTACTTAGCTCCTGCCACCCTTCCCTCGTTATCTCCTCCCAAGGCAGTCCTTTAAATGCATCCTTTGATGATTTCCTCCCTCTGTCCATGGACCGATTAATGGCAGAGGCAGACTCAGCAGCTGCTTCTTACTTTTTATCAGATTCTATCGAAATTCCGAGCAGGGAATTCGAACTTGAAATTCTTAGTCAGGATTTCGATACTGTTGCAAAAAAATTTAATGGAGAACTGGAAGCAGTTATGGATATTCCTATTGAAAAAAAAGATAGTATTGCAGATAATTCTAGTATGGAAGTCAGAACTATTACTGAAATTACTGATGTCAGAAATACAGCTGGAATTTCGGATGAGCTAGCAGAAATAAAATCAGAAATTTTACCTGAAAAATTTATTATTGATTCCAATACTTTTGAGGGGCCATCCTTTAACATAATTCGAGATGTAGTTGGTGGGCCTGATAATATTATGAATAATAAAACTCAAGTTGCTGAAATGGACCAAAGTGATGGCTTTAATTTTACGAATTTATCGCAAAATTTGAAAGAAACAAATTTGGGTCTATTGAAAACGGAGCTCGACGTTCTGTATGATTTACTTGGAAATTCCAAAAGTGTAGAAACTCAAGAAGCAAATAAACAAGTTAAACAAATAAACAGCGAAACAAATGATAATGAGATGTTATTGGAGAAAGAGGAAAGTTCAAATGTAGAGACTGAAAGTGATGCCAATGTTCGTATTTTATATGTTGCTGAAAAGCCGACACACGCATTTATGATTCCGGTTGATTTTGATGACCATTCCAAGAAGTTAAACTTGGACAATTTAGATTTGAGGAAAGACGAATTAGTCCTTAATGATCTTGTTCAATCTTCTTCTGTTTGTGAAATGGAAAGGATTGATGTTTGCAAGAGCGGAGTAGGTGATATAAAGAGATGTATGGAACAAGGGAATAGGATCGGTGGGGAACAAGGGAATATGGCTGGGAAACAAGGGAATAGGATGGGTTGGGAACAGGGGAATAGGATGGGTGGGGAAACGGGGAATATTGGTCGGGAACAGGGGAATAGGATGAGTGGGGACCAGGGGAATATGGGTGGGGAACAGAATAGGATGGATGAGGAACAGGGGAATATGAGTGGGCAACTGGGGAATTGGATGGATGGAGAAAAAAGTGGGGAACGTGATGGGGAAATTTGGGATCAGAAGGTAAAAGAAAACTTAGGAAAGGAACGTATTGATATGTGCAAGGCATTGTTTAAGGGTTTACAGGAAAGATATCATGATTTTAGAGTGGGTGTGAGGGATGCAGCGAGTAAATTAGATACTACCTATGAACCTTGTGTGAACTCTAACCCCTGTATGACCTCTGTGATCCCTAACCCCAGCTTGACCTCAAACCTTGGCTTAACCTCTGATCTTTCTTTGGCCTTTGCATTTTCTGATGGAAATGTTAAAAATAATGATATTGAGTTATCACGTAAGGATGATAACGATGATGATGATGTTATAGAAATGTTATCACTTAATGTCAATGATGTTGATGTTGATGATGATGATGCATCAAATGATGATGTCGATGATGTTAAGAAGCAAACAGTTTCTAGTAATATAGATGATAATAACAAAAGATTAGTAAATAATAATAATGATATTAGTGATGATGTAGAAAGATTAGTGGAAGATGATTATGATCAAAATGATGAAAAAATTGAAGATGAAGATAATAATCCAATTGATTTTGTAGATAGATCAATTAATGATAAAGATTTAAAATTGACTAAGAATGATAATTATGATGAAAATGATGAAAAATCTAAATCCAATACAGATAATGGTGATGAAAAAGATGATGAAAGGTTAGTATTTAGTGATGACGATGATGTTTATGTTGATAATCGAAAGCGAAATTTAGCTTATAATTTGACTGGGTCACAATCTTCAAAGAAAAGATTTAGTTTTACTGGCAATGACAAACACAAAGTAGGAGACAGTTGTGTGAATAAGAACAAAAGAATTGAGCAAAATGTAGACGAATATTGTATGGGAGACAACAAGAAGCATTTTAATGCAAAGAATTCAAGGGCACGATTTATTCATTGCACAGAGGAGGGGCTAGGGGAGGGGCTAGGGGAGGGACTAGGGGAGGGAGGGGAAGTTAGGAAAGAGGAAGAGGGAGAAGAATATGATGTAAAAATGACAGATGTTGAATATAACTCTGATGTGATTGATAGGGAACAGCCAAATGATGGTAAGTGTTGCGTGTTTAATTTATATCAATCAATCAATCAATCAATCAATCAATCAATGAGTTTTACGTATTGTTCAATGGAATAATACATCAGTGATAGTCTCTAAGCCTTAAAAATATATGCTGCTGTAGTAAAACGCAGTAAACCATCTACGACTTAGTGACATGTTAAAAATATGGCCCAATAAATCAAAGATGATGATAAATATAATATAAACAATCTTATCAAGGTTAAGATTAACTTTAATTTATTCTCTCAAAACAAGATTATGTAGGCATAAAATAAGATTAGATAATATTAAAACAAGATTAAATAATCTTAAACAAGAATATGTAGTTTTAAACCAAGATTAGATTATCTCAAAATAAGACTTACCTAGTCTAAAATTATGTAAGTCTTATGTTGGAATTATCTTAAGATGGCAAGAAAATGATAATATATCATATTTTTGCTTTTCATAGTTCCTTAATGATAATATATTGTAATAATAATATATTGCTGGTAATAATGATTTTGATGAGAGTAAATAACTATTTCAGTTTCTGTGCTTTGCTTTCCCATTTCTGAAGAAATTCCCTCAGGGGAATTATTCCCAGCTATCTTAGACTTTACGGTGGAACATCTGCGAGTTTCCCGTTCAAATATTTTCCTGTGGGGGAGATGGGGGAAGTTTCCCATGGGGAGGGAATCCGGGGAGGCTATGGGAAAGATTGAGAGTGAGAGAGTGATGGATAGAGAGAGAAGAAGAGAGAGAGAGAAAGAGGGAGATAGAGACAAGGATGAGGATAAAGAGGAAGAGTGGGGGGAGGGGATGAGAAGGATACTAGGGGCCCTACTGGAAATCAGCAATGCTTTAAGGTAGGGCAAAAATTGAAATTATGAAAGTGTAACAAAATTAGATTTTTTATTTGAATTTACTGTGTTGTGTTTTATCTTCTTTGAATGTATTCGGTTTTTCATAAGCGTTAATGAATAAAGTTAATAATATATATTTTTCTAATTGAGCACTCTGCTAATGAGTGCAGCAAGCTAGCAAAATATTATAACTTAAGAATGCAGGATCTTGGCTTGCTAGTAGTACTTCTTCGAGCTTTTTGAAGTTTTTAAGTGAGTTGCGGTGTATTTATTAATATTAACAGCATTTCAGTTTATGAAAAAATAGATGTGGTGTCTTGAAAATAAAAATATAAATAAGATATGTATGTGCATTAGTCACTGCGATTATAAATAATGTCTACAGTAGATTTTAATTTAGAAAATGTTACAAGTAGCAATAAGACGCGAATATTGATTATAATTAAACTGTGATGAACTGTTGTCCAAATATTTAATCACATATAGCATTGTGTAGTGTGTTTAGTTCATTGATCTGTCAAGGCTTGTTGTTGGTGAAGTAGTATAGCATCGGACACAACAGGTCCAGGTTACTATTTTGCTAACTTGCATCCTTTAGTAAGGTTCTTAAATGAACAGCTATATCTGATACATCATTCATATAATACGGTAATCCAGACGTTTAATTTAAATTACCTTCTGTTTATCAGCGTAAAATAAGTGAAAATAATATTATATATATATTAAACTGTGTATTATAGAATAAAGTAATTCTATTTTGTAGAACCAACGATATTTCCAAATTAGACTCTCTTCTTTTCTCCACAATTCTACACATCCCCCCGACCACTCTTCCCATCGAAAAAGCCATCATCCTTATTGTTAAAAACTTAGCAACTGCCGATAAATTCTATGGAATTGAGATTGGCCGATTAGCCACAATTAAACCGGACTCGGCTAAAGTCTGCTCATTAATTGCTTTCATTTTTCTTTGTAACGAAAATGACCCTAGTCATTTGCTTCGAGATCATTTGGATAAAATTGTCCGATGCCCTTTGTCAGATAAATTGCCACCTTCATTGCACCCAGAAGCTTCTTGTGTTTCTTCCTTGAACTTCTCTGATAGCTTCAGTCGATCATCGCAAAAGAATTCTTCCTTATCGAAGCATTCAAAGCTAAACTTAACTAAGTCTAAATTTCCTAGAAATGCTCAAATTAAAAACAAATTACACGATACCTCTGCACGATGTGCAAATTTCTCATCTTCTAGTTTCTTTTTTCGTTCGAAATGTCCTTTTCTATATTTATCTTATCGTGTTAATGGCTTTTATCGTTCATTGCGTAAAACGTCATTTCTGACTCGTACACCGAGTCGTTTATTTCAAAGAGAGATCATGGCAAGATCAAGAAAGAAGATAGTCAGACAAAAGGATCAAAGTTTGCTTAAATCTAAAAGTAAAAATAGATTAAATCAAACTTTGGTCAAATCACAAAATGAAGATGAAATTTTCCGAAGTTTTGAAAAACAAAGAAGTAATTTGAAAGATGAAGGTATAGATTGTCTGATATATTTTCCTGCTGTAGAGTCTCTGGTTAGACCACCTATATGGGAACCGTCATCATCATCATAATTATCATTATTATCATCGTTAATAGTATAGAACAGTATTTAAAGTAAGCATATATGATGAAAAGTATAATTGAAAAAAGCCACGGTTGTACTGTAAGCTAGTTCCTGTAAACGCAGTTCACAATATTAACTTTATCATGTTCTTTGTCTCTACTTGATGGATTGCTTACAGTACATTTATAAATGAACCATTATACATTATGCCTTGTTATATTTATGTTATAAGTCTGGATTGTCAGCTATATTTGAAGTTAGCAGCAAAGAAAAGAGATACATGAATGACATCCCCTACATACCCCATGTTAATCCAACACATTTTCTTTTCTATATCAAGTCTAACAATGTTTGTATTCAATCTTTGATAAGTCCACTCAAATCTAATTTAAATTATTGATAATTTTGTACCCCTTTTCTCCAGCTATGGTAAAAATGATTGGTTTAATGGTTTATTGACTAAATACTAGTGGCAAAGTGATTAAAGCTCTGGACTTTGAACAGAAAGGTTATGGATTCGAGTCTCGGTATGGCTTGATTGCAATATTTTACTGAATTACCATAGAGTTTTTCAGAGCCACCTAGTATTGTATAGTTATGTCTTTCAAATAGTAACTAAGACTTTCAGCGTAGCGTTGAATTAAATCGTTTAATATAACATGTCAACCGCATAGTTATAACAAAAGTAAAGTTTGTATATATAAGAATAAATAACAGAATAAAGTTAATTTAATAGGAGTTTAATGATAGCATGCGAGGGAAGAAAGAATTACTGCTAGCCTTGGT